>PVJX010026481.1:0-25798 GCA_004027295.1 Dolichotis patagonum | reverse complement strand
TCCCCCCTAACAATTGGGATCCAGGGATCTGGGTATCTCTTAGGAGGTGACCATATTTGGTACAGCAAGTCGGGGGAGTTTCCTTCTACTATCTCTGAAGGCAGATATTTTTATCGCCGTTTTTCTTTGTCCTGATTAATGGTGTTGCTCTATTCAATACTGTGTTGATGTGTTCTATAATGTTGTGTATTTCTTTGATTTTGCTCTACCTAGTAGAAGAACAACTATTGTGAAGACAACGAGATATACAATGTTGCCTGTTAGTGTTGTCCTGGTGACCTGCTGTGATGTTCTGTGCCAATTTCACTATACTGTCTCAATTGGCTTTATTCCATCCTTTTTTTTCTGTTTGCAGCCTTACTGTGAGTTCACTTTGTTTGCCTTAATTTTGTAACATGAACAGCTATTTCAGGGAGTATGTGGTTTGTCAATTAGTGATTTATGGTTTTTTTTTGAGGTTTTGTATTGTTTCTACCCTTTTTTCTGTATTGCATTTTTTTTCTCTTTAAATAAAATTAAAAAAAAATAAAATAAAATCAAGGGATGGTTTACATTTGCATTAGCTAAGTAATAATTTACAAGGGAGTGTAAGTGGTACAGGAAGTGGGGCAGAACGACACTCCTTTAAAGACTAAAAGACAAATAACAAACATTTAAGCCTTCAGAGCAACGCCAGACTCATACCTAGGTAAAAACAGAGCAGAGAAGGATCCTGTAAACTTAGTGCTTGACGTGGTATTATAATAATAAGCCCAGTACAAGCAGATAACTGTGGTATTTCTGAGAAACTCCTGTAGGGGCATCAGCAGCACCCTGAAGCTTACAGATGTACCTCAGATAATAGTTTGAGAACCAGCTTATTCCCCAACAATGCCAGATCACTCGACATAAAGTCAGAAGTGTGAACAGAGAGCACACTCAGGCAAAACCACTTTTGAAATTGAATTTTCGAGACCCTGGCGCATCGGGACCTGCACCGTGCAGTTGACTCAGGGTGTCAGGAGAACGAGGAACCCCCCTCTCTGGGGGCAGCCCAAAGGAGAGAGACCCTGGTGCATCAGGACCTGCACAGTGCGGTTTACTCGGGGTGCCGGGAGAACAAGGAGCTCCACCCGCTCTCTGGGGGCAGCTGAGAGTGTGGCTGACTTTCGGCAGCCCGAAGGAGAGAGACGCTGGCGCATCGGGACCTGCACAGTATGGTTCACTTGGGGTGCCGGGAGAACAAGGAACTCTTCCCATCTCTGGGGGGCAACTGTGATCCTGCCTGCGTGTGGGCTGAGAATCAGACATCTCATGTCGTCCTGTCCCCCATCCTGTGTCCCCCCTCCCCCTCCCCCCTGCCTAGCAAGTGGGAGCCAGTGAACTACACATCTTGTGAAAAGACTGGCTATGTTATTTAGTATGAGCTCTCCACATGCAAAGATAAGGACAACCATTTGGAAGAAAACAAGAGACAATATGACAGATAGTGAAAATCTCTGGTTGTCTTGCTTTGAAATTCATGCTTTCTTATGTGCCATTCTGTTCTGTTCTGTTCTGTTGTGTTTAATTTTACCCCTTTTAAAATAAAATTTAAAAAATTTAAAAAAAAGAAATTGAGTTTTCAGCCCGTCCTTTAGGTATCGTTTTCAACCAACCACCAGGGCAGAAGAAGCCTTTGTTTTACCAGGGGAACACCATAGGCACACTGAAGGTGAAATTTTAATGAGAAGATAATGAAAGATGAGTGAGAAATCAGCATTATTAGCTAGACCTCTAACACTGAGTTAAGTATTACGTATGCAGAGTTGTTCAGGAGAATCACCTGGAGAGCTTTAAAAATTCTTAAAGCTCTGGCCCCATCCCAGGGCAGTTACAGCACTTGTGAATCTCAGCGGTAGGATCTGGGCATCAGCACTTTCTAAAGCTCCCCTGGTGGTTCCAGTGCGCAGCGCAGTTAAGAATGAAGTGCTCTACAGGGAGTTAGTCTCAGTTTTGAATATCAAATACTCCTAATTAAAGCAGGATCAACTAAGTAGGCTCCCTAGGAGTAAAATACCCTGAAATATCACCCAGTTGAATACAAAAGTGTATAATTTTAACTTTTTTTTCTTTTTCAGTCAAATGTACTCAGCTTGGATTTTCTCATCTCCGGACATTTCCAAAGCAGAAGCCATGACTTCCTAAATTCAGATATTTTTCCTCACTTGTACTGAGCATGAGGTACAAACTAACTGAGAAAAAGAAATCTCATCTCCATTCCTCCAGCCTCCTTGGTTGGCCTTTCCAGAAGAGAAAATAAATAAATACTAACTTCTTTTAAATATTTCAAAACAAAATCATTAAAATGACTTTTTTGGGTAAACAACTATGAAACTCCATGAGCTATTTCCTTTAGTTTTTAATAGTCACAGACTCAGGGTCTATCATGGAAATAGTTGCATTCTTTCACCTCTGCCAAATCACTCAGTGAAATTACATCACAGGCTGGCTGCCTGTGCCCCACGGGGCGCGAGGGTTTGAATACCTGTACCTCTAGGCCACTTGGGCAACTGATTGCTCAGCTGCGAAGTGGTATTTTTTCCAGTTTGAGAAGTTGACACAGCACTCTGACAATTTGCCCAGCCTAACTGGAAAACTTACCTAACCTGACGGAGGACGCTTAGTAAACAATAATGAAAAAGACAGCTTTAATTGTCTTAAAGTTTAAAATTCTTCCTGAAGCTTGAAATACAAGGGGTAGTGGCCAATTACTGAATTTCTAAGAAAAGAGTCATTCTCTCTATTACCACTTTTAAAGCAATCACGAAAAGAAGCATCAAAAGTCTTCCCGATCACGAATGCTTCTTTCCTTCAGAAGACATTCAGGTAAAAAGAGGAATAAAAATATACCCCAGTGCCTGGCGCAAACAGTGGTTCATTCTAATCAGGAGGATGGCTCTAATACTTCTACTCTATTTTGCTTCCAAGTGGGAGTGATTTGTTTGGCTGTCAATATAAAACAAGGGAACGCTATCCAGCATCACAGACTAAGGAAGTACTGCATGGGTACTACAGCACGGGTGAGCCTCAGAAACAGTTAGTGCAAGACGCCCCATAATGTATGACTGCACTTACAGGAAATCCTGAAGATGAGCCTATAGGGAGGGAAAGCGGGGCAGCGGTTAAGATTGCAGAAGCGATCATTCCGAGAGGGATAGAAGTGTTCTACAACGCCTACACGAGTTATATATACAGCTGTATCGACTAAAAAGCACTCAGTGATATCCTAAGAATGGACGGATTTGTAACGCATAAACTATAACTAAACCCATTTGAAAAAAGAGATATTGTACCCAGAAATTATCGGCTCTCTATATCTAGGGCTGGTTCTTAGCTGCCACAAAGGTCATTTGTCTCATAACATTCCTCGTTAATTCTGCTTTCTCCATTTCCATTTATAAGAAGTTTTAATTGGGGCGAGGCTGGAGGCGATCACACATTACCAAATCCAAGATTGTGCGCAAATGCAACAGGCACTAGGTCTGAGAATCTGAGAGGGCAGTCAGGTATAAGTAAATGGTTCTTCACCTAGAAGAGGTGTGGCTGTACCCATTGCAGTCCCTGAGTCCGCCTGGGACAAGTGACCTCCAGCAGAAACGAAGTCGGAAGTCTGACTCCCAATAAACACCCAGGCAGTGGGCAGGTTTTCTAACAGTCTATAAAGGGCACGCGTTTGCCAAAGCCAGGTTGGTTTACGTTAGGAGTTGGAACTCATTCCAGCAGAGCACGAGGTTGGGAAGTTTCGAGGACCTGGTAGCTCTCCTGGGACCCTGCGCTGCACAGTCACCCGGCCAAGCTGAGCCGGATGCACGACGGCGGGGACTGCGCGGGGACAGCCACCTCGCCCAGCCTTTGCACCCCCAGCGCCGTCCCACGTGCGCCCGTGGAGATGCTTTCCCAGCCCCCACCCCGTTCCTGAGACTCCGGGACCTCTGGGGCTCCTTGGAGACCGTCGCGGGGGGCGCAGGCTGCGCGCCGCGGGGGGTAGGCGCCTCCAGGCCGGCCTCCCGGGCCCCAGGAGAAGAGGGCGGAGCCGCGCGCCCCCGCCCGGCCCGAGGGGCCGCTCGCCGCTCCCTCCGCGCGCCCCCGCGCAGTGCTCATGCGCGCGCCCGGCCTTTATAGCGGCGCGGGAGCCCCGCCGTCCACACTCCGGCGGGCGCAGCCGGGCGGTTCCCACGCAGGTGCCGGGCCCCGCGCCGCGCGGGCGGGCGGGCGGGCGGGCGGGATCCCTGCCTGGCGTTGTCCCCTGCTCTCCCCCGCCGTCCCAGCGCCTCTGCCTTCCTGCTGCCCACCCCTTCTCCCCACCCCCACGCCGAGGCTGCAACTCAATTCTGGGTTTGGCCCGGTTCGCGCCGCCTCTCGGAGCCGCAGCCCGCCGGTCGGGTCCCTCCCCGGGCCGCGCTGGACGCGCAGGGGACGGCGGACCCCGCGCGCCCGACGCCTCCCTTCTGTCTCGCTCCTCCCCAGGTCCGCACAGCCCCTCGACCACCATGTCTGCAGCCTGGATTCCAGTTTTCTGCCTCGGTGCGTACGCGTCCCTCCCCGTGCCCCGTCTTGCGCGCCCGGGCGGCGGCGGCTGCACCGGCCTCGCGCTCTCCCCGCCTCTCCTCTCTCCGCAGGGGTCTCGCTGCTGCTGCTGCTGCCGGAGGCCGCGGGCGGCGAGGGAGCCGGTGAGTTGTGGGCTGCAGGGTCTGGCGAGCCGCGGCGCGGAGGACCGAGGAGATGAGCACCACCAGGTGGCGGCGGGGTCCTGCTCGATCCACACCTCGGCCCTGCGCGAGAGGCGAAGGCGCGCACGTCGGGGCCACTGATGTGTTTGGGGTCCCGCTTTCGCCCACCCGAGGGGGCCCAGAGCTCCCGTGGGGGCCAAGGAAGCCGAGCCGCTCGCCGCCCACCCCGTCCGTGTCCTCGGCCGGAGCCGCAGGGAGGTCGAGGCAGAGGGGTTCCTTGAGTCCCGCTGTGGGACACACCAGTCCCCGGGGTCTGCTGCTCTTGGGGGTCGGGGAAGCCTTTAGACTGTCGTTCCCCTGGGAGAAAGAGGCTGATACCGTTGTCCCACATGGGCGGGTTTCTAGATGTCAAGCGTACGAAAAGCCGCGTTGGCGGCCCCCTCCGCTGGCCACAGTCTGAAGAGTTTGTTGTAGGGTAGAGGTTCCCGTCCGAGGGTCTGATTCGGTGTGGTTTCCCACAGTGCAATCTTTTCACAAATCTATTGTTTGTCTTTCCCGAAAAGTAGAAATGAGGATAAGTATTGTGCCCAGCTGCCTTTTTCATCTCTGCCTCAGTGAAGTCAGGGTTAGCAGTGGAAGAAGGCGCAGTCTCTGACCCACATTGCAATACTGCCCCTTCCTCCGCCAAAAATGGGAGAAGGATTTGGGCTGTTTGATAATAAGCAGGAGGCTTCAGTTTTCCATCAAGATTTTAACTTTGGCGGTTCTCTAGAGAGCTCTCAAGCTAGAGTCAGCCCTGTAACCGCCACCCTCCCTTCCCTTTCCATGGACTTGTCCTGTCTAAAAGTCCATGCAAGAGTGTGCTTGTTAGAAGGAAGCTGCTCAGTTGGGCAGTGACCAGACAGTATTACTCTTAGAAAAAAAGCGAGGTTTTTGTTTGTTTGTTTGTTTGTTTCAAGGCGTTGTAAATAACCACATATTCTTTCGTTTGGAAAATGGTTTTTAATAACATGAGTCTCAATTTCATACCTACAGTAAGTTGACAAATTAATGTTTCCTGTCTTATTACATCTTGCCAAGAGCTTATCTCTACCTAGCATCTTCTTAGTAAAATTTTTGATTATTAGGACGACTGTGTAAAACTTGAGCATGTTAACAGTGCTTTCTAAAAGTGTGTTCACTGCCTGATATATCTCTTTGGACAGATCTGGAGCAGAAATAATCAGGTTCAATTAAGATAAAAATGCTCCATTCTGATGAGACTAACTTCCTTGTGTTCTGTCCTCTGGGAGTTGTAAGAATGTTCCTTGCGTAAATTAACCCCGTGGCTTTAATTTCCTCATCTGTAAAATGAACAATTGAGCTAAATAACATTCTGTGAATTTAAGGATTATTTTACTGGTTTGCTCAAGTGAATATGTGATTCTTAAGGCTCTGCGTTTATAGGGTAGCTAAGACAAATGGCCCTAGGTAGGGAGAGAGAACCTAGATTTTCACATCCGTATGAAAATGTTCCATAAAAGCTCAGTTCAGACTTAGTATGTTTACTTCATTCAGCTATATACAGTTTTATCAGAGTTGAGATTTTTACATTTCTAGAATGAATAAATGTTCAATGACTAATGTTATTTTTGAGATCTGATGTATTTCAAACTACATGCTATCAAGCAGCTAGAACCAGGAAACTTGTGACATTAGATTTTCTGTGGTGGCTAGGGACTAAACTAAATTGGAAAACAAGTTTCTGGTTCGCTAAAATCTGGAATGATGTAGAATGGTGCCTAAAGCAGTATTCTTGGTAGAAGTGTGAAAATTAGGAAGGGAAAGTTAAATCTCATTCCCTAGTTCCTCCTCCACTACTCCCCAAGAGTCCTAAGGGTGCTTATTACATTCCCCGCTTTCTCTTCAGTTCCCATTGCTATCACATGCTTTACCAGAGGCTTGGACATCAGGAAGGAGAAAGCAGATGTCCTCTGCCCAGCGGGCTGCCCTCTTGAGGAATTCTCTGTGTTTGGGAACATAGTTTATGCTTCTGTGTCCAGCATATGTGGTGCAGCTGTGCACAGGTAAGCACAAAGATAGCTGTGGGGAGGGGGAGATGCAAGCATAATTACTTACTTTTGCACTATAAGCCATCTGGACCACCTTCCTCCCCTCTTCTTTTGGTGCCAGTTGTGGCCACAGAAGATGGATTTAGTTTCAGAGTTTGCCTGGGTATCCTTGAAACACCAAATACACAAGGGAAGCTTTCTGAGAGAGGGCAGATTGCATTACTTCTTGATGGCTAGATTCCTGTGGTTCTGAAATATTCCTAATTGTTTCATACATTATGGAGGGGTTTTTTTTGTGTGTGCGAGTGCCAGCTGTTTTCTTAACTTCCACCACAATTCTACAAGGTAGGTACAACTGTACTCCACTTTAGAGATAAGGGTACTGAATTAAGAGAGTAGAACATCTTGTCTATGTCACAGTTGTGAGCCCGTGCTATACTATCCTGTAGTAGAATGGCCAGTGTGAGGTGTTTTTTTTTTTTTTTAAATGCAATCCAAGGGCCCATGGAGTATCTTAGGGACCCAGTTGTCTGGCACCTTTTATTAACTGAAATTTCTGAGTGGTGGGTAACAGGCTAATACATTTGTATTCTTAGCAATGCTTAAGAAATTTGATAGCACAAAACTGTTTCCCCAAGCAGCTTTTGTTCCTATGTAGGCAAGTTTTGAAAAGGCTAGCATTCTTTTTAAATGACTTTCCTGCTGAACTGTTTTCTTGATTAACGAGAGCAATAGATGCAGTGTGGCAGTATAAGTCAATTGGATGCCCCAAAAAAGTGTAGATAGTGTCTTAGCTGATATTCTTATGTTGCAGGGGAGTAATCAGCATCTCAGGGGGACCTGTGCGAGTGTATAGCCTACCTGGTCGAGAAAACTATTCCTCAGTGGATGCCAATGGTATCCAGTCTCAGACCCTTTCCAGATGGTCTGCTTCTTTCACAGTGACTAGTAGGTACAATTTTACTGTTCTCACTTTTGGCAAATACCGCTCCCTCCCTAAAATTTAAAAAAAAAAAAAAGTTTTCTGCTTTCCTTGGTCAAACTTTTTGAATCTGGTAGGAAAACCTGTGATCACGAAGAGATCAACTGTGGGTCCAGCCAAGAAACCGGAAGGGTCACATATCACACAAGCCAAACTTAGGTGAACAGGGAAAGACCATTTTGCTGTGAGACAGTAGCAGTAGAAATTTAAATTGCCTGTAGTCAGAATGCCTGGACACTTATCAAGTAACACTAAACTGCAAAACTGGTGAATTCACTTTTGATGATCCTTTTAAATATAGTAGATGAGTTTCCATTTGGGTTCTCTGAAACTAACATGCAACACAATGTTTCTGCTGATTATCGCCATGTCCCTATTACATTTATCATCCAAACCCTAAATCAGATTCATAATGCCTCGATGATGAAGAAGGACGAGGAAAAAATAGACTTATCTTTATTTTAACAGAAGGCAAAAGTAGCACCCAAGAAGCCACGGGACAGGCAGTGTCCACGGCACGTCCACCAACAGGTATGAAACACGGAATCTGTGTGTCCTAGATGCCTGGCACAGCATTTGGAAATTACAAAGAAATACGTTACTGATAGAAGCTTTCCTTTAAAAACTTGGCCAAATACCTGATGAAATAGCTTTTCAAGGAGAAAAGAATAGTTTTGGTTCAAGGTTTCAGTCCATGGTTCGCTGGTTCCATTGCTTTTGGGCCTGTGTTGAGGGAGAAGCGTCTTGATGGAAGAGTGTGGTGGAGGAAAACTGCTGCCTCTAGGAGCCAGGAAGCAGAGGGAGAAGCTGGAACTTGACTGACGGCTCCCTTCTCCATTTGTCCCCACTCAGTTGAATAGTGTTCCCCATAGTAAGGGCAGATCGCCCTCCTTAGTTTACTGTCCCATGTGCCAGTTATTTCTGGAAACAGACACAGCCAAAAGTGTGCTTTCTAATTTCCTATGCAATTCTCAATCCAGTCAAGTTGACAAGATTGAGAAACAAGGTTAAAGAAACAAAGTGAATATCTTACGTTTGCTGATACATTATGCACAGAAATATTCAATTTTTTTTTTTTTTTGAGATAGGGTCTCAGGATGTAGTTCAGACTATGCTGGACTGACTGCATAGCTCAGGGTGGCCTCATGATGATCCTCCTTCCTCAGCCTCCCATGAGCTGGGATTACCGGCATGCACCACATACCCAGACAGAAATTCTCAAATTTATATTTTAAATTCCTTCTTAAATGTTTGACTGTGAACTGTGCTGTCAGTTATTCTCTTGAAGTCCTACCTGACTTGACAGAACATGCCTAAGAACTTACCAAAGTAAAAGAACATGAACTTTCTAGTGTTTCATTTACTTCACTGAATTCCCTTATTTACTGCACCATCATATGAATAAAGGACTGGTGTGTGTCTACTGTAAGAAGTAGACAGGAATCCCCTTTTTAAAGACTGTGTTTAAAAGCTGCGAATTAAAACCAAGGAGCATGAAGCTACATCCCCAGACCTTTTTATTTATTTTAAGACAGTCTTAGTTGCTCAGGCTGACTCCTAAGTTGCTATCCTCCTGCCTCAACTTCCTGAGTAACTATGGCCATTTTAAAATCAAAGAAATTAAGAACTTTAGGCTCTGAGTTCCCAGTTCTGCTCAGTTGTGGGTTTGGGACTTTAAAGTTTTAAGTCAGAGGTGTTTGAGATATGGAGACCATCTGTAGTTCTGTATCATTTCTTTGTTGGGGAATTGCTTCCCCAGTCCAGAAAATCATGAAGAAATTTTTTTAAAAACGTTTTCAAGAGTGACACTTCCAGGGGCTGGGGATTTAGCTCAGCGGCATAAGTGCCCACCTAGCAAGCACACGATCGTGAATTCAATCCCCCCCCCGTACCGATAAAAAAAAAAAGTAACACTTACGATGCCTTCCTAAATTCCTGCATTATGAGAGGCAGAGGCAGGAGGGTCTCAAGTTTGAGTCTAGGCTAGGCATTTTAGCAACTAGCAAGATTTTGTCTCAAAATTTTAAAAAAAAGGGCTAGTGTGTAGCTCAGTGCAAAGGTCTGGGATTTCATCCTCAGTACTGCAGAGGAAAAAAGAGTGACACTCCTAGCCAGATGCAGTGCTCCTCTCCTGTTATCCCAGCTACCAGAGAGGCTGAGGCAGGAGGATCACAAGTTCAAGGCTAGCCTGGGCAGCAAGACTGTTTCAACATTTTTTTTAAAAGGGCTAGGGAGATATCTTAGTGGTAGAACACTTGCCTAGCATGCCCAAGGGTCTGGATTCAATCCCTAGTACTGCCCCCCACCCCCAAAAATAGTCTTTATATTGCTTTATAGTCTTTATATATGAAGTGCTGTTTTCATTCCAGGGAAACGACTAAAGAAAACACCTGAGAAGAAGACTGGCAATAAAGGTAAGAATGAGACATCCATTTGTGAAAATAGCATTTTCCCTGTCTCTTCTTGAGACTGCTAACGAGAGGACTTGTTTGATATTCACAGACTGTAAAGCAGATATTGCATTTCTAATTGATGGAAGCTTTAATATTGGGCAACGCCGCTTTAATTTACAGAAGAATTTTGTTGGGAAGGTGGCGCTGATGTTGGGAATTGGAACCGAAGGACCACATGTTGGCCTTGTTCAAGCCAGGTATCAACTCTGATAAAATGAGAAGTGGCTGATGTCTTGAATGACAAATTACCAAGCTGGTACATTCATTTTGTTTTAGTATAGTCATACTGAGTTGCTGATCTGTATGCTAAATCTTTTTTTTAAATGAGGTTTCATTTAGTTGCCAGACTGGCTTGAACTTGTAATCATTCTGCCTCAGTCTTCTCGATAGCTGGGATTCGATGGGCATGATGGCACATACCTATAATCCCAGAACTCAGGCAGTTGAGGCAAAAGGATTGTTGTGAGTTTGAGACCAGCCTGGGCTACAAAGTGAGTTCAAGGCCAGCCCAAACTACATAGCAAGACTGTTTCAAAAAGATAAAAAAAAAAATTAAATTAAAAAATAAATAGCTGTGATTATAGATATGCACCACCATGCCCAGAGTCATATGCTGCTTTTTTGTTTTGTTTTGAGACATGGTCTTCCCACGTAGTTCAGGCTGGCTCATGGAGATCCTCCTGCCTCAACCTTACAGGTTCTCTGATTATAGGCAGGCACCACTACACTCAGCCTTCCTGTACTGTTTTGATGACTATAGCTTTGTTGTATATTTTAATAGCCCATAAGGCAGGTCCCCTGCAGTACTTTTCATATATATGCTATATATGTATTTTTATTTTTTGGTACTGGGAATCAAACTCAGGACCTTGTGCTTACCAGGCAGGCACTTGTGCTGCTGAGCTATATTCCCAGCTGTATGTTTATACACACATGTATTTTTTTAAAAGGGTCTTATTGTGTTGCCCAGAATAGCCTTGAACTATTAGACTCAAGTAGCCCTGCTACATGAGTTTCCCAAGTACCTAGGAATACATACAGGTGTATGCCACCACACCCAGCTAATAGTAAATCTCATAATCTTGATTGGTAAATGTTATTATTTATTCTAAGAAAAATTTAATATCATTTATATCTTTTGTCTTGGTTACTTTTCTCATGTTGCTGAGACAAAATATCTGACGCCCAGAATGAAGAAAGAAAAGGTTTACTTAGCTTACAGTTTGTGGAAGTTTCAGACCATACTTAACTAGCTCCAAGGCACGCTGGCGTGGATAAGTGGCAACTGTTCATGGTGGCTGCAGCAGACACTAAAAGCAGCAAGAGCAGAAGGGTAAAAGGGTGGAGCAAGCCTCCTTCCCTCCCTTATATTGTATACAAGCTACCTGACCCAGGCAGCTGCAGCACTCACACTGCCAGTCCCAGCAGTAGACAATGAACCAATCACAAATTCTAGATTTGGTTGCCTTTGAAAGCCCCTCCATGACCGCATGAGGCTTTAGGGGGGATATCCAGACACAAACCATAACATCTTTGTAACTGTTTTCATATTTATAATTTTGGTCTTAGTATAATTGAAACTGTCCCTTCTGACCAGAGACCTGGGTTAATACACTCATGCTGCTGAGTACATCCAGGGTTCACTAGGTCCAGCAGATGTAGTCTCACAACCAGCTTCCTCTTTGGTTCCGTGACCAACTCTGCAGCCTTCCACTAACTCTGAGCCCCTGGGCCAAGGTGGGTTTCAAGTGCTATACATATCATTTAGGCATAGACTTTGTAGCCATAGAACCCTGACTGTACAATCCAGCTGTTTTATTTGGCAGATTACCTATGTCAGTGGTGGCGAACATACAGCACACATGCTGCAGCTAGCTGGCTGTCACCACTGAAGGCTCTAAAAGGCTCACCATCACTCATGTAGGTGCTCTGAGCATGTTTCATTTATATAATCAGGATAATTTGTACTCTGAGACATGATGAAATGAGATTGTGTATGTAATGCATTGTATTACGTAGGATCTAACAAACCCTCAGTGTAGCAATTATATGTTGCATTTCTGAAATATCCTCAGTAAATCACATAAGAATGCAATACCTTAGTTGGCTAGATCCCATAGGATTAAAAACAACTGGGGTTTTGTCTGATTTAAAAGCTTTTTTTAAATGCATCTAATGTTGCTTATTTTGCCTTTCTAATACTCCCTGGATAACTTTTTTTTTTTATTATAGTGAACATCCCAAAATAGAATTTTACTTGAAAAACTTTACATCAGCCAAAGATGTTTTGTTTGCCATAAAGGAAGTAGGTTTCAGAGGGGGTAATTCCAATACAGGTAAGTAAAATTTGGGCAGAGGGTTATTGGTGATCAGACATATAAAACAGTATTATATCATTTTGGATAAACAGATATGAAACTTTCTCCTGGAGCTGAAATCATGACTAGGCCTGCATTTGATCACCCAAGATAATTATTCAATTTATAATGGAAAATATACCAAGGGGATAATTGATAACTATTTTTAAAAAACAAAAACATTGTGGTACATAATCTTTACCTGGGACAGGCCAGAGAATACTTTAGAGAAATATTTTTTTTTTTTTTTTTTTTTGGTACCGGGGATCGAACTCACGACCTCATGCTTGCCAGGCAGGCGCTTAAGCCACTGAGCTAAATCCCCAGCCCAAAATACTTATTTTTAATACTAAAAAGCAGCAAGTACCAACAGACTAATGAATGCAAGCATGGCAGAAAGAATTAAGAGTAACACAAGTGACCCTCTGAGGAGACTTCCTGTTCTGAGTCCTTAGAGGTACTTAGCAGTCATCAAGGAGCAAGAGCATGTGACAGGGGTAAGGGTCTATTTGAGGTTAAGGAAATGGGAGGCTTCTGGGAAGTGGAGGAGGAAGTGTGGGTTGTGAGGACAAAAAAAATGACCCTAAAGGGTAAACTTTCCTAACTGATGTATCTATTTTAGACTCAAGTTACATATATGTTAAATTCTTAATGGTGCCAAATTACTCCAGGGAAACAGAAATGTCAATTAAGCGAGTTAAGTGCTGCTTGGTTTCATTTTCAAACCTAGGAAAAGCTTTGAAGCACACGGCTCAGAAATTCTTCACAGCAGACACTGGAATGAGAAAAGGGATCCCCAAAGTGGTGGTGGTATTTATTGATGGCTGGCCATCTGATGACATAGAGGAAGCAGGAATTGTGGCCAGAGAGTTTGGAGTCAATGTATTTATAGTTTCTGTAGCCAAACCAATCCCCGAAGAACTGGGCATGGTTCAGGATGTTGCGTTTGTTGACAAGGTAAGGTGGTGAAGGGGAATCTGGAATTACAGAGGTAGATTCAACTTTGGACCTCTAACCAGGGCTGACTGGCCCTCATCTAAATTAACTTTGAACACTTAAGATTTAATGTTTTCACAATTAAAAAAAATTTTTTTATCCTTTTGAGTATCTCATGTGTTTCCCCCGTTAGGCTGTCTGTCGGAATAATGGCTTCTTCTCTTACCACATGCCCAACTGGTTTGGCACCACAAAATATGTAAAGCCTCTGGTACAGAAGCTCTGTTCTCATGAGCAAATGATGTGCAGCAAGACCTGTTATAACTCAGTGAACATTGCCTTCCTAATTGACGGCTCCAGCAGTGTTGGGGATAGTAATTTCCGCCTCATGCTTGAATTTGTTTCCAATATAGCCAAGACTTTTGAAATCTCAGACATTGGTGCCAAGATAGCTGCTGTGCAGTTCACTTACGACCAGCGCACAGAGTTCAGTTTTACTGACTACAGCACTAAGGAGAATGTCCTAGCTGTTATCAGGAGCATCCGCTATATGAGTGGAGGAACAGCTACTGGTGATGCCATTTCCTTTACTGTTAGAAATGTGTTTGGTCCCGTGAGGGATAGTCCCAATAAAAACTTCCTGGTGATCATCACTGACGGGCAATCCTATGATGATGTCCGAGGCCCTGCTGCTGCAGCCCACGATGCAGGTGAGGTCCTTTTCCTTTGTGTGGGCATGGAACACAGAAGGGGTTCTATGCGTTTTCAGAGTCAATCACTTTACTGAACAAACACCTGCAGTGAGAGTGTTCTAAGCGCTTCATGCAGTATTATCTGACTTGTCAGAACAGTCCTGCTCATCTCATTGTATAAACAAGCAAACAGACATCCTCAGAATGACACAGCTATTATAAGTAGCAAGGATTCAAACCCAGGCATTCTGGCTTCAGAGTCCACATTTCTAACCACTGGGTTATTAGAACTGCACTGAAAACCATGTGTTGAGGATTGCAATTACTGGTGCTAGGACTGGGGATTTAGCTCAGTGGCCTAAGTGCTTGCCTGGAAAGTGCAAGGTTGTTGAGTTCAATCCCTGGTACCAAAAAGAAATAAAACACACACACACACACAGAAATTACTGATGCTTATGATTACTGATGCTTATGTTTGGCTCAAATTGAAAATAAATTATACCTATAACTTACCATGTGATTATCCTGTTTTAGTAGAGTTTAGTCTGGCATGAGTTTTCTAAGATGGTAAGGTCTCCAATAGAAGTTTAATACTATCCTGTTGGAAATTTTCCTAAATTTTTTTCCCCATGAAATAATACACATATACTTGTAAGAGTATATAATTTCTTCACTCCGGGGAGCTTAGGTATTTCTTTTTGAAAGGGCTCCTCGTTCAATGTATTAGCATAACGTGCTGCTGAAAGATGCCCTTTCTAGGGAAATAACTTGGAAGGGGAGAATCCATAGCCTTGCATTCTGGTATATTCCTCTGCCATCTCCTTTTCCCACCTTAATTCTTAATGACTTTGTTTTCTATGTATCAGGACCTCTCCTAGTGTTTCTTTTATATTTTTATGAATATTAATGAAATACGGTTCATGAACTTAAATTTGTTCTATTTTACAAAAGGTGGCCATGGTTGTGTCACCCCATGCAGAGGGTGCAGAAAAAATTCTGCCTAACACTTGTTTGTGAACCAAGGTACCACTGTACTTCTGACAGGCAGCTGCTACAGGCAATACGGTGTATCTGACTTAGAAAAAATATTTTTTCCACAATAGCAACTGTGTTGAAGACACATCTGTTGTCACTCTCAAACAAACTGAACTGCTTTATGGGTAGCAGGATTGTATTCCAGCTAAAGCAAACTAAATTCAGATACATTTAGCCAGTGATTAAATTTAAGGAGGTTGGGCTACACTACACATTTCATGAGATTACATTAGTTAAACTCACAAAAGCTGGAAAACTTAGCTTTTAGGGCTAGATCACACTTTTAAAAAATTGTACAACTCAAAATAGAAAAAGTTACTTTGTCTGGAGGTGGCAGGAGGAAGAAGTGACTGCGTGGTAGTGATCAATCAGAAATTAAAATATTTTAAGTAGCTTTAACATCCTCTAACCTTGCTTTTATCATCTGAGCAATGGATACCACTAGAAAAGGAATAAACCCTGAAACAGGGAAAAGGCTATTTCAGAAACTCAAGATATTAAGGAGATTATCATCTAGCAGAAGATAGATGGTAGTCACCCCTAAGAATCTGCTCAACCAATACGTCTGCAATCAGGATTGATGTGAATTGCAGTGGGTATGAATCCAACTAATGAAACTGTCACCCTAAACCAAACTGTGCAATTGTACTGAAAATCTTACAGTAACTCAAATGCAGATGGAACGCTCAAAGAAATAGAAATTATTCCAGCTTCATATAAATCCCTGTTTCCTTTAGGATTAAAGGCTAGCAAATTCTGATAGTTTTCAAAGTAACTATAAATAGTTAACATGGAAGTAATTACCCACAGCAAACTAGACACCATTCCCCAGACAGTACAACCCTTGATTTTGCATCATTTTCTCCTTTCAGTAACTGATTAGGACTTCAGTAGTGTTCAGTTATAGATCTGATTATAGACTCAGGCAGTCCTTTCTCATGCCAACCTCAAAGGGGAAAATTTCACTTCTTTTAACCATTTATGTTTTCTGTAGGATTTTTAAAGAAAGGATACTGTGTACCAGGTTAAAGTTTCTATTCCTGGCCTACTAAATGTATTGTTATAAATAGATACCCAACTTCAAGAAAGCTTTTTTTGGTATCAGAGTCTTCCGGTTTGGACAACTCATAATGACTAAAACATTACTTAGGAATATGAAGAATTTGTTTTTGAGAAATTAATAGGCAGTTTTTCTGCAATCAGGTATTAATGTATGTGATTTTATGTGTATAAACTGGATCTGTTTCTGATTCATTTAAAAATATTTCTATTGTAGGTATCACCATTTTCTCTGTAGGTGTGGCTTGGGCACCTCTGGACGACCTGAAAGATATGGCCTCTAAACCAAAGGAATCACATGCATTCTTCACAAGAGAGTTCACAGGACTAGAACCAATCGTTTCTGATATCATTAGAGGCATTTGTAGAGATTTCCTAGAATCCCAACAATAATAATGGTATTTTGATAACAAAAAAGTACAAGATCTAATGTATAAATTGTATTCTTATGATACTGAAATACTATAGCATACTAGGATCAGATACATTAAACATGTCAACAGCTATTTTAAGCAAATAAACATTCATTTAAAATTACTACCTTCTAATTACAACTTAGACTTTTGACTGAGGCTTCATAACCTTAGCCCTTAGAAATCCAAGAAAGAAGAGATACATTTTAAAATCTTAAAGTTCTAATATACCCATAAAATGTATAGATTTGCAAGTGCCACAGCTCAATAAAAGAGTCTGATACTAGACAAAAAGCAACATTCTTTCTCTAATCATTCTATTGAATATGTAAGGAAAATGAGCAAGGTTCAAGTATAAATATTGTGACCCAAGTGAATGTTTTCTTAAATCAACGATAGCTGTTACTTTACACACAAAAAACTAAAGGCTATAAGGAAATGAGCATCACAACTTCCTGTGACTATTTTCATAACTTACAAATGAAAATGTACAAAATAAGGATTGTCAGGTATTTTTCTATGTATATCCTTAATTTTATGTGTGTATAGATACTGTATTGGCTTGTAGTCAAAGTCATCCAAGAACTAAGGAGATAGCAAGATTTTTTAAGAGATTCAAATAGAAGTACAGGAAGAAAAATATTAGTTTGAATAAATCAAATAGCTAGTGACTTATTCCAACCTTTTACTTTATTGCCCATCTCTCTACAAGGTATGATAAAAATTTTGCATTTACTAAGGTTCACAGACCAGTCTGAACTATTTTTTCCAAATCATACAATACTACTAAGTAAATTTTTCATTTACTTACTGAATGCCTACTGTTTTTAGGCATTTATATGCAGGCATTACTAGGTGAAGCACTATGACATGCTTTTGAGTATCTGCCTCAAGAGAAATGTTTTGTAACTAGTGTTACTTTTACCTAAGTGTTTGTGAGATTCATGCCTAAGTAGAACATCAAAACTCCCTTAAGATGATTAATTCAGAAGGCCTCTTTCCTACACATGGAGGTGCTCTATTACCCCATCTTGCCTGTCTTTAAAAAGTTTCTGTCCCTTCATCCACCTGTGCACCCTACTTCACTTCAAATACACTCCTTCTAACTGAAACTTTACAATGAAACAGTTAACCTCAAAAAGGTAGTAAACTGGTTGGAATAATACTCCAGTAAATCTTTTCAATCTAACAATTATATAGCCCATGCAAAGCGAATAAAAGGATATGGATGGGAGGAGACAGAACTTCACCTTTGATAGTACATAATTTCATCTGATGAAGGCAACAGTTTCCCTCTTCCCCATTAACAAAAGAGTTCCCTTCCACAGGTACACAGATCTCAGATTCTCAGCCAGGCATACCAAAATAAACTTTATTTATGTAGAAGATTAGGGTGTCTTGCCATGTAGCTCAGGGTGGCCTCAAACTTGTAGCAGTCCTCCTGCTTCAGCCTCCCAAGTGATGGAAGGACAGACATGAAACAATAAAACCTCGAACTTGGAGAATCTACAGCTAATACTTTCACTGATTTTTACAGGAATAAACAAAACCCAGAACTTCAAGTTACTGTCAATTTCTGTAAAACAGGATAAAGAGTTAACAAAAGGAGATAAAAAATTAAAAAAAAAAAAAAAAAAGGACGACAACTTTAGTGGACATGCCTAAATTTCAAATACACTAGCTCATTTATAATTTTAATACACTAAATGCCCCTCTTCTAAGTAAATTTACAACTGCCTTCAAAGAAAGGATATTACCTATTGAAAGAAAAAGTTTTAAGGTAATCTTATAATGAATAATGTTTATTCTTTGCTGAATTTTTTTTTTGAAAATAGGTATGGCTAGATAGGATAACATCATTAACTGAAATTGAGATTTAATAAAGTAACATCTAAGCAAGTTATTAAAATTGCATTTTTTTAAAGAAATCACTGAATGGCTTAACATTTTAATAATTTTCAAAAACTTGGCAAATGGGGTGAAATACTTCAAAAAGATATTTTTAATACTGTTACTGTTCTAGTCTTACTGGTCTACCAACAAGCAGTAGAAGGTATTAAAAGAGCATAAAAATGAAGGACTAAGAAACCATCTCCTTGTCCTAGTTTAATTATGGAGAATATTGCACTTTATTATTCAACATAAAATGATGTAGCCAGCAGTAACATACAGGTACACAATTTAATATTTATTATATGCATTTTATGTACATTATTTTTCAACAGCTGTACTTTTTGTGTTGTGGTACAATCTTAAAAATTTGCTGATTCATAGTTTGTAAAACAAAAACCTTACAAAACTCATCAAAACTCGCAAACTGATCAGAAAAGTTTTTTGGAAGACTAGAAAAAATACTTTATTGTCTTAATCATGCATTACACAAACAAAATCTTTAGTTACACCATAAAATTAAGCACATCTAAAAAAATAAAACAGGGAAAACTAGTCCAAACAGCAGATTCTGTATTCTGATTCAATTATTTTTGTACCCTATTGATAATGTAAATAAAATTTTACTCCAAATATCTTTAAACAAGAAAATTTTGTTTGGAATCGTGGTAATCCAAGATAAATATCTTGGAAACATCTTGGATTTGTAACTTAAACTATAAAATATTCCATTTTTAGTCTATTTTAGACTATTCAAAGAATCCCAAAATAGATATACAGGTTTCTTTAGCACATTAATAAAGGATATAAAGACCAACAAAAAAAAAAAAAAGTGAAATAAATAATAGGCCATTAGCAAGATGGATAATCCTTGATAAATAAACTTGTAAATACAGTAAGATGTACAAAATATCACATAGTGATAGGATGCCAAGATTAGTTTTTTAAAGAGTTCATTTGGAGTACTAAACCCCACTGTTTCATTTTAATATATTTAATAGTCCTTGGTTCATGAAGACATTTACGTGATGAGGAAGGTGATTTAGCATCTTAAGAAGGACTTAACTGAGCTGCATCAGGCAAAAGAAGAAACAGTGGTTCATGGGCAGCTGGTCAGTGAGATCTCTGTGTTTTAGGGTTGTATGATGCAGAAAAACGTCAATACAATCTTGAGCACTGTTGTGACAGGCTAAATATATAAAAAGACTTATAAAAACTAGAATTTTATCCAAACATTTTGTGCAACTAATGCTAAAATATTTTAAGTTAAGTTTTCTTTTTTTTTTTAAAGTAAAATAAATTTAAATGGGAATCTGTGGCATTCAACTGATAAATGCAACATTACTAAGAGATGAAAAAAAGCTACTCTTGGAGCTCACTTCCCCTCATCAAGAGCACCACATTCCTAACCCTAAGGCAGCACACAGAGTCCCCCCCAAAAAATAGAATAAAATAAAATAAAAAATAAGTCTTCATAAGATCAGACTCCACATTGGCTTAAATACACCTTAAAAAAAAATACGCTCAGTTCATATCCAGTACAGTTACTGGAGTCCTTTTACTTTCTGTCCCACAAAGTACAGTAATTACAGTTAAGTCAATGACTCTAACATTAAGATGTGATTTCCACTAATTTATGCCTGCCTTAAAGCAGATCACATGTAGTGTCATATCCAGTAAGCTTTCTGATGGCAGTGATGCAGACCCTCCTTTTGTCCAAGAAAATCTTTTGTCATGATGAGAGTTTTTGTTGATTCACACAAATACTTTTGCAAGGGCATCAGCTCCTGCACTGGCAATATATGCTTTTGAAGGATGGAAAGCAACATCATAAATTGATTCGTCCAATTTCTTCCTATGAGCTGTTATTTCTTGCACACACGTCTTGCTATCTAAATTCCATAATCTAATTGAACAGTCATGGCCTGTAAAAAAGATAAACAAAACTCATTACTGAGTAATGATTCTTTGAGAAAGTTTACAGGTAGTACAAAGTTCAGACTTACTTCCAGACATCAAATAGATTCCATTAGGATCTACTGCTAGACTCGTAACAGCATCCAAATGAGCTACCATAGAATGGATCATTTTACCTGCAAACATAACAGGGAAGATTAAATTTCCAAAATAGTAATGTAACAGATTGAGATCAATGCAGCATCAAGCAAAAATAATCCCTTTAACAACACTGTTTATTGTGGTAAAAATACATACAACAATACAAAGTTTACCATTTTAACAACTCAAGTGCGTACAATTCAGTGGCTTTTAGAATATTCACAATGTGCAACTATCACTGCCATGATTCAGAACTTCTGTCACTGAAAAAGGAAACTATGCCCATTAAGCAGTCACTCCCCATTTGTTCCTGCCTCCAAGCACTGGCAGCACTAATCTGCTTTTTCTAGAGACTGGCCTATTCTGGCTGCTTTATATGAAGGGACTAACATGTAGCTTTTTGTGTCTGGCTTCTTTCATTTGTTATGTTTTCAAGGTGCACCTATCATACAATTCTCTTTTGAAGAGAATTTTAATTGTAATGCAAAACTTTTCCATATAGTTAAGTCTTATAAAAGACAGACCTATGTGACATGTATTTGACAGTATCTAGACAATGAAAAACATACCGATAGTGTTGCAAAGGCTTAAGAGCATTTAAAATTAAAATTAACCTCTTAATAAAAGATCTTAAGATTGTTTTATACACATAAATTAATGATAAATCACCAGAAAATACACACCTAAAGCTTCTAGGATCAAATTTATTTACTCTTTGAAATGTCAATTATTTTATATATTCAAAACAAGAAAGGGGAAGAAGGAACAGAATATATTACAGAAATTACTCTAGATTTCCCCAGATATTAACAAAACCACTGCTCTGAAAAATGTCATTTAATGAATATTTTAATTGAAGATCAAGCAAATGGAATTCAACAACAAGTTTAAAAGCTGGGAATGCAGAATTGTACTGCACAAGGACTGGGGGAAGGGCATCCTACATTGGCAGTCTATGCTTTTGATGGATGGAAAGCAGCAAAATAAATTGATTCACCAGGCTAGGGAAGGTGGCAAAGGCTTGTAATCATAGCACTCTGCAGGCTGAGGCAGGAGGATCACCATGAGTTTGACCAAGGCACAATCAAGCCAAGCCAAGCCAAGGCAAGCCAAGCCAAGCCAAACCAAAAAACAAAAAGATTCCCCCAAAAAGGGAATTAAAAAGCAAATAGTAAAACAAAAAACAAATACTAATGCTTGTAAATTTTGCTTCCCTTTTATTCAGCGAAGTGTTTATTACTAAATTCCTTGCACACTCCTAGTGAAAGAGACCTCCAACATCTGAGTTACAATCATTTTCCAAGTCTCTGGGCCTTTATGACATTTTATATTGAGACATGAGTTCTACTTTTGGTGCTATAACTGTTGATCTGAATACAAAAATCACAAGATATTCACAATATCTTGGAAAACTTTATTCCAAAAATTATAGAGTTGTATCAGCCAGGTGTGGTGACACACCGCAATCCCAGCACTTGGAAGGCTGCAAGTTTGAGGCCAGCCTGGGCAACAGAATGAGTTCAATTTCTGGCAATACTAAACATTTATTAATTAAGGACAATATTAACAAAGTCTCACTTGAAACCACAGTTGGTTCTCATTAATAGTAAGATTAATGAATAGAGAACAGAAATACCATCTTAACACAGTACCTTTGACTTACTAGTCCATTTCTGTTTGATTATTACTAAAAAAGAACACAGCATATGAAATGACTGGCCTCCAGGACAATAGTGTCAAAATGTTAGGAGTTGAACGAGCATCACTAACTGCCTTTAAGATGTCACATCTGGGCCAGGAATTTAGCTCAGTGGCTTAAGCACTTGCCTAGTTAAATGCAAAGTCATGAGTTCGATCCCTGGTGCCAAAATAAATAAATAAAATAAAATGTCACACTAATGATGATGGTAACTCCTAAATCACTGACCTAGTTCTGACTTCTCTTCTGAGGATGACCCTATATCTCCTAAATGTGCCATGTCTTAAACCAAAAACTTCACCTGACACTAACCTATCCATTTCTTATAGAGAGCTATAATTTTCCAAATTTAACTCGAGCCCTCCTGCCTGTCCATTAGCTAATCCCTACCATGGTATTTTAAGTCAATTCAGAATTTAGCCTCTATTTCACACTGTTATCAAGTCAGTTGAAAATGTGAGTAATCCTATGAGATGAACCACATAAAGAGATGTACAATGCTGGATCATGTTTGATGCTGGCTTCTACTTGTGACCACATAAAATTTCAGTACTCAGTAATCCAATATGTTATGTTGAAAGCCAAGGTCAGTTTAGAAAGATGAGCTGTGATTAATTTTTTCACTGCTTGGACCCTACTGCTATCTACACACCATATGTAAGTTACCAGACTAGTTAACAGAAAGAATTGCAGATTTGGAAAATAAGAAAGATTATACTGTCTTTGTTTTTGTCACTGCACAGAATTTTTTTTGTTTTTGTTACTGGGAATTAAACTCATGACCTCAATGCTTGCCAGGTGAGCGCCGTGTTGCTAAGCTATATCCCCAGCTCAGAACAGAATTTTCATTGACTACTTCTTGGCTTCTGTTAGTAAAATGTCTCTAATGACTTATTTTGCTTTTTCTTTTTATAACTACTAAAATTCCTGAACCTCTCCTTGCCAATGTAAACTTTCACTGATCAAAAAGAATCTTCAGAAACACAAAGAAAATTACAACAGGATATTTATTAAAACAATTCAAAGAACTGGTATGATAAGGAATTAAACT
This sequence comes from Dolichotis patagonum, assembly GCA_004027295.1. Lineage (NCBI taxonomy): Eukaryota > Metazoa > Chordata > Mammalia > Rodentia > Caviidae > Dolichotis > Dolichotis patagonum. Next base: position 2,431 of record PVJX010026481.1, on the reverse strand, counting down.
GGGAATATGTATATGAATGTCAATTTTATCTCCTATGCAATATGAAAACTATGAATATTTATTGTGTTGCCAATTTATTCTACTGGGTTAAAAGGATTCTTTCCATGAAAATGTTATTTAATCAAAAAGATCTTACATAAGGTTGAAGACTGAAACTTACTGCTATATCCTATTAATTTCCATAGAGAAACTATAGATTGCTACCTGGTGTGATAATCTGGTCTGTAATAATGTTCCAATTAACATTTAAGTTTCTGATTTGAAAGTTCTTCAATCCCTTGTTTTACGCTGCTTCTCAAAATAAGAATCACTAGTTGTCAGACCTCTTCTGAGAGACAGAGCAAGCAGTATTTCATATAATATTCTATACAGTAACAAATAACAAATGAAAGAGACCCCTAACCAATACACATACAGAGCCAGGCATAACATCAATATAACTGATGTTTCCTTACAAAAAGAAGGTAAGACTACACAGAAGATAATGACATATCACTTGATTAATAGTTTTAAAAACATATCTAAAATGCCAAACTCAAGAGAGAGATGTTTTCTTATGTATTAATTCATAACAGAGTATGAAAGAAAAATTTTCATATATGGAAGAATTTATAATTAAAATCACATGAAGAAGTAATAGAGGGCAAGGAATTACATATAAAGATAAAGCTTAACATACATTTAAACTGTGCTTAAAGCAAAAATTTGAATTAAAATAATTTAGGGGTAGGCATATAGCTCAGCGGTACAGTGCTTGCCTAGCATACATAAAGCCCTGGGTTTGCTTCCCAGTACTAAAGAAAAAAAAAGTTTAAGCTGGCAATTTCATGGTCCACAACTCCACATAACATAAAAGATTAGCACTTTCAAAAACCTCAAATTTACAGTGCTATTAATAGGAAGACAGCCTGCTTACCCGTTTTATTGTCAAAAAACTTGATGTGTCTATCTTCATGAGCAGTTATTGTAACAGGAAGTGTGGGATGACTTACTACTCTGTTAATGTGATTACTGGACTGTAAACCTGAAAAACAAAGGAAGATAGTACCTTCTTCAAACCTTCAAATAGAAGCTGGATAAAGGCCATTTTAGTCTTACCAAAATGAACATTATAAGACACACTGATCATTCCACAAGTATGTAAAGATCTCTCAAATACTAAACTTGAACACGTATTTTAACTATGTAAGGGGAAAAGAGAACAGGGTTGAAGAGACATTAAAGATATTGAATACATTTGGTTTGAATACACCATTAAACCACATAATATTTTACATAATTACATAATTATAAAATAACTGTTTAAGTACTTACTAAAAATCAGAAGTAAAATTAAACACACTCAACTATCTATCCAACTAGTGGTATAGCTGGTATAACTATAAAGAAATGAACTATGCCAAGTGATATTAAAAAGTACAGTAATTATAATTAGGCTGTATACCCTAGTAGACTACATCCTAGGTACAATCTACTACCAATAGCCATGCTATTTATTGGTAATAATACTATTACTGAGACAACTCTGTGTGTACTGGGAGATAATTTAAACAAGAGATGAAGAGCTTAATTTTGCCGAGAACCAAGATAAATCTGAGTTTACACTGAAAGTATTTTCCTTTTTAAAGAAATGCAGGTTTCCTAGCTCTGTCCATTAAAGAATACTACAACAATGAACAATTTGGAGCCATGAAGACCATGAATAAAAGGCCAATAGTCTAGAACCCAGATTGTAGTCTTCTAAATGCTATTTTCTGCCCAATCCCAACCCAGCTCTTTAGAGAAGTGGCCGACCTGAGATCTGAGGTAAAAAATAAAATAAACCTAGAATATTTTATCATATTGAAAAACAAGCTATTAATTACCAGGCTCATATCAAAAGGACTTGCCCAAAATCAGACAATCTGAGTAACATTAAATATTTGCAATGAACTGAAACACACCAAATACATTTATATCTGAAATATGATACCAAAAAAGTACCACTTCATTATTTTGAAAACGTACATATAGAAGATCAATAGCAATCTTTGATTTTATATAACGAACACTAACCCCAAGGTAACCAAATTATTGATGAAGGAACATTTCTATACTACTCTAGCCAGTAAATGGAGAAGGAAAAATACAATCATTTTTTAGAAGATTTTTTAATCTTTTAAAAGAGTTTTTTAAAAACGTTTTTTAAAAGAGTTCATGATTGGCCCTGAAGCAAGGCCAGCAGATTGCTGTAGCTGCTGGTTTCAAACAGGAGCCTAAAAAGAATTCTTTCTGTAGTTTGTTGGCCATTTCAGAACTTTGGAAATGGAATGGTCAATTCATCAGAAAGAAATAGCGGGTGAGTATGGCAGACTTTGGGGGGCCTGCAGGGGAGGGACCCTGGTGCATTGGGACCTGCACTGTGTGGTTGACTCGGGGTACTGGGAGAACA
>PVJX010026480.1:0-25788 GCA_004027295.1 Dolichotis patagonum | reverse complement strand
AAAGAATTAAAAAAAATCAGACCCTCGAAATTCAAAGACCCAATCCAAAAATGGGCATCTGAAATGAATACACAGTTCTCAGATGAAGAAATACGAATGGCAAATAAATACATGAAAAAATGTTCATCATCATTAGTCATGAGAGAAATGCAAATTAAAACCACACTGAGATTCCATCTCACCCCAGAAAGAATGGCCAGCATAGAAAACACTACCAACAAGAAGTGTTGGAGAGGCTGTGGGGAGAAAGGAACTCTTCTGCACTGTTGGTGGGAGTGTAGACTGGTGCAACCACTGTGGAGGTCAGTCTGGAGATTCCTCAAAAAGCTGGGTATGGAAGTCCCATTTGACCCAGCTATTCCGCTTCTAGGCATATTCCCAGAAGAACTGAAAACATCATACCACAGTGAGATATGTGCACCCATGTTTATAGCAGCACCATTTGTAATAGCCAGATCTTGGAAACAACCTAAGTGCCCATCAACTGAGGAATGGATAAAAAGTTGTGGCATTTTTATACAATGGAGTACTACTCAGCTCTAAAGAATGATCACATCGAGATATTTATAAATAAATGGACACGACTTGAGACCATTCTCTTCAGTGAAATAAACCAAACTCACAAGGGTAAATACCATATAATCTCCCTAATATGAGATTTGATAAAAGTATATAAGATTTTATGGTAAGCATGAGTCCCCATCTCATAGCTTCGAAGTCTTTCAAAGTTTTAAATCATCAGTTGGAATGGTGTTATCCTGTTTTGTTTGACTATATCATACGTGATGATATGAACAGCTGTTTTGAAGAAAACATATGACAGCTATTGCTGATTTAATATTATCCTTCTTTGAAGTCCTACCATGTGTTTTTTGTTCTACTACCATTGGTTCTATCTATCACATTGTGTCTTATTGGAATTTGAATATGTGTGATAGTTCAAACAAATTTTTTTCTTTTTTATCAAAAATGAGATATTATAGTACCCATTGATCATTTTCTGTTATTCAGTTCAGAAAGCCCTGGAATTCTTTCACTCTGTCACTGGCTTTATACTGTTGTGTTATGTTTGATATTATTGTATTTGAAACTATGCTCAACTATAGCAGAGTAAGAGATATGGTGCTAGATACTGTTGATGTCCAGTTGACTTAATGTAAAGTACTGTGTTGCCTATGTTGTCCTGTTCTGATCTGCTCTGTACTGCCCCCTTTTGTTTTATTCTCTTTCAGTTAAAAAAAAAGAAAAAAAAAATTTCAAAAAGTTACTACAGCAAGAGACACACTGTCACTAATTGCCCTGAATATTTTCCTCTTGCTTCAAACACACATGGGTCATTAATCCTATCACCTTCTGCAGCAGTTCTGGATGTTCTTCTTCATGAGTCACTTTAGCAGCTGTCTTCGTGGCTTGCATGTCAGTTGGAGTTTGGGAAGAGCCAGAAGCAGTGTGGCACCAAATCCAGTGAGTGAGGTGTATAAGGACACAGTTTAATATTTTTCTAAGCCTGCCTCTCCAGTGAGTAGAGCTCAGCAGCACACTTTGTAAATACGCTCACCAAATAGAACTTCCAGGACTGCTTCAGAATGGTACAAGACTGTTAGGTAAACCAGATGCAGTGACCATGTACTCCCAGAACTCAGGAGGCCAATGCAGGAGGAGTCTGAGGCCAGCATTGGCTACAAAGCACACTCAATGCCAAACTGCACTACACAGCAAGACCTTGTCTCAAAAAAAAATGAGAAAGTGTGTTCAAAACGTTGTGGGGTTGGGGTATTTTGAGTGTGAAGATTAATGGTAATGTGTTTTTTTCTGTAATATATTTTTTAAATATAAATATTCACCATACATTTTAAGCATGCCTTATAAATATTAAGTATTACTTTTAATGCAACAATAATTAAATGCAATTTAATTTATTATTATGATATTTATTAATATCAAAATGCATGCTTTCTTTTACACACATGGAATACAGGAAACTAGAATTACTGCAAAGTAAAAGCTATCATAAACAATTTAATTTGTATCATAATTCTAACAGGAAGTCACTGCCATACAGAAGCAAATCCTTAATATTCAGCTATTTTTGTGTCAGCAAGATGTTAGAATCTTAAAGTGGTCAAAGAAAGTAAAGGTGTTTATGGAAAAAATTATAGCCATTTATTCTAACCACATTACGACCTTTTCCAATCTTCCTCAAATATCTGCTATATGAAAGTCGTGTATGAGATTAAATTTATTAAACTACAATGGCCATCTGAATTTCATCTTTTTGAAGAGACAGTAAATGTTATGAATAAAGAACAAGACCTGGTTTGAAATCTCAATGAAAATGGCTGGCTTACATACCATAAAGGGTCTAAATTTTTTAAAATTAATTATATACATGTAATTAGTGAGAATGTCTAGCTAAGGCAAGGAGAAGATAAGATAAATTTGTAACCTATTTCATCACATTGACATAATAATCAGGATTATTCAGTGTTCTGCATTCTTCCAAAAATATTTTTTCTTCTCTGCATGTGTCTTACACTATACCAAGAAAACTGAATTGAAGGTAAATAAGGGGCTTATGTTGTAAATGAAAAACCATTTTTCAGAAAGGATACAGCATCAATTTTACATGTCTGAGACAATGAATAATTTAAAGAAAAAAATTAAAATGAGATTATACTTAACATAAAATAAGAATAGTAATGTAAAAGTAATCACTCATTTTTTGAACAAGTATTTGAAATTAAGATAATCTATTTCACAATATATTTTTGAAATTTCATGCTGTTTGAAATGACACTTTATGCCACATGCTTTCCTTTTCTCCTTGGGACTTATCATTTATCCACCCTAAGGCAAGGATGATAAATAAGAAGTTTTACCAGCTGGCACACTTTATATATATCATATTATAAAAAAGTGAAATCAAATTTTCCTGAAAAAAAAAAATAAAACCTGTGAAACCAACTTGGTCTTACTGTTCTCAAGCCTTCATATTGTATTCTTATAAAAATATATTACTCCAAGATAGTATTTTTTGCTACTTCATTTAGTTTTTTATGCTACTAGGTTCAGACCAAATTCTTGACAACTGCTTAATAGACATTTCAAAGAAACTCTTGCAAATTAGCTTTTAAAAATATACTCTCTTAAATACACTTGAATGGACTATTGCTTTTATGACAACAAAGCCTGCCTATTTTTATTAAGAATAAAATTTTAAAGTAATAAAGCTTCCTATTTGCTGAACATGATTGGATGGAATCGAAACAATTATGTGGAAAGGAAGCTTATAAGTGACTGATTTGGGACTTGGAGACAAGGGTTATAAAAGTATCTCTGAGTGTAGTTCACATGCCTACACAGTAACTATGAATATGAAGAAACTTCACACACAGAATACGACATTGGCCAAAGACAAAGGAAATTTTGTTGAATGATTTTAAAATATTTGTTCTGGGGCCGGGGATTTAGCTCAGTGGCTTAAGCGCCTGCCTGGCAAGTGTGAGGTCATGAGTTCGATCCCCGGTACCAAAAAAAAAAAAAAATTTGTTCTGAAAATCTCCAATATTTCAATGTGGTAATTATGAAACAGAACAGATAAGGACTGACTGCTACATCTCAATTATACTAGTCCTACAAACTGGCAAGATCGTTCAGTTCTCTGAGCCATTTGATAAAACAATGGCAATACTATGTTCACTGAAATAGGCACTGGTGACTGAACGCAGAGGCTTCATACTAGGCTACATTCCAAGTTTCTTTTTCATTTTATATTTGGAGACACGGTCTTATTAAGTTACCAAGACTGGCATTGCCTTTGTGATACTCTTGCCTTAACCTGCTGAGTAGCTGAGATTACAGGAATGTGCCACCATGTCAAGTTTATACTGGCTTCCACACATAAAAAATGTAACTAACTACACAGAGTTCCAGTTCTGCTCACTGAAGGAACAGCTATTTCACTGCTTTCAAGATTACTGAACATTTTCAACACCTATTCTAAAACTCAACACTAAGGGGAGAAATCTTACAGCCTGCTTAGCATCTGCTCAGAACCAAGTTCTAGGGATCATAAGTCCTGTCGGGATCTTAAAAGGCATACCTGATACTTTCAAAGGAATCTTAAGAAATAATTAATTTTTACATTGTTTTTCATCACAGCATCATGAGTTTTCTAAACTCCTTTACTCACCACTCACCCTTCTCTTCATGGAGGTAAAACACTGGGCCAGAGTCTTCATTCCAGAGACTTTACTGAGCATTTTCTAGAGCCAGACTTGAGGCCAAGCCCTAGATAAGCAAACACTCCATTGTAAAACCCTTGGTGTGAGGATCAGATACTGAACACTGAGGAAGTTCCTGCATTTTACACATATCATCATAACCAATCTTCACAATACCACTGAGTAAATACAACTGTTATTACTCTACACATGAGAAAAAACAAGGCTCAAGAAGAAAGGAAACTCCCCCAAAGTCATTTTGCTACTCCACTGCCTTATTTGTTATCCCTCAGTGCTGTTGCCTGCTAGGCCCACCACTAGGGCTATCAGGCTGGCCAAAGACACAGATATTCATTGTTGGTTCTGAAACTGACCTCATATCTGAAGATAACTGGTGCGCAAAAGTGGTAAAGTCATCAGATATTGCAGGCTAGGAATGCAGCTCAGTATAACAGTGCTTTCCCAGCATAAGGTCCACAGTACAAAAAAACCAAATGAAAGAAAGGCATGTACTTAGGTGGTACAAGCACCTGTCTGGCAAGCACAAGGTCCTGAATTACATTCGAGGTACCCCTCCCCCAAAACAAACAAAAATCACATAAGATCTGAGAAGTGCTTCCCTCTCCTGTCTTTGTCCTGGCCTCCCCCTTCTTTCATTTCCCACCTCTACTATATACACACACACACACACACACACACACAGATTCACACACACAGAGATACAAACACAGACACAGACAACACACACAGCTACAAATGCAGACACACACACACACACACACACACACACACACAGTTGTGCTTACGTTAAGACTAAGAGCACTGAGCTTCATCCCGGTGAGTATGTATAAAGGGTGTATTATGCAAGCTGTGCTTAATCTGGTATGCCTGTCCTCATACTCATGGGGAAGAGTTTATCTAATCTCTGGGGAAACCCAGAATCTAAGGGAAAAGTAAAATATAGTATTTGTTCTAAGAATTGTAGTCCCCAGGAATGCTTCTAGAAGCACAGAAATATGAGACAACTATCAAGTTAAAAGGACAGATGTTATATAACAACACCACTGAAATTCCTCCAAGCTTCAGTGTAACTTTTATTACAAATACTTTTTTTCTTCTTTTGCTTTCTGACAAACTGACGAGAATAAGCAAGAGTAAGGGAAATGGAGTTATCAAATAATTCTGCTCCTTCAAGACAAAAATTACCATTTGACAGACAAGCAGGAATTAGAATCAAGAAAAAACTTTTAGCAACACAGAAGTTGGCTGAGAATTTTTAGCCCAAGCCAGTCAGTTGGCTTAGGTCCCCCCTACTCAGCACAGCTGTAATAAATGATCAGTGCTTAATGAGAGTAACCAGTGCAAATAAATGAGGGTCAGTGAATAGAGAGCTGAAGTAGTGGTCAGCAAGTCTTAGCTCCCTGGGAGAAACACCAGAGAGACATTAATTTATAGGTTTCTTACATATTAAAAAGGTGATATAGTACATTGATAAAGACAAATTAATATCATAATAGCAGTCATTACTAATTCTTTAGCACTTGTTTACAAAACATTTTTCCTAGGGCTGGGGATTTAGCTCAGTGGTGTAAGTGCCTGCCTGGTAAGCCCAAAGTCATGAGTTCGATCCCCAGTACAAAAAAAAAAACCACATTTTTCCTGTAGAATAAACTGTATTCTTAGCAAAATCACATGTCTTTTACTGTCATATATCATTTGCCCAATTTTAAGTAAGAGGAAACTGAAATTTAAAGATGTAAATGCACTTTTCCAAATTTGTACAGCCAGGAGTAAAAATTGGAGAGCAAAGGCAAAAGTTAATGTAATGTAATTAATCTAATTATTTTCACTGAACACACCCCAAGTCCCATTGCTAATTCCTTTAGCAGCATTCTTTAAAAAACTCCCAAAATGTACAATTTTCAGAAACCTAGACAACATATAATTTGCCCCCAAAATGAAATTGTTATCTAAATCTTAACTCAAATCCAATGACTTGTTTTAAATCTTTTAAAGAACTTTTTAATAATTTCATCTCTTGTTTTCTTTTCCAGTTGTGAGGGTGATTCTACCTTCTTTTCCACAAATATGTTCAGGAACCTCTTGGAATTTGGGGAGTGGGCAAGAAAAGAAATTGCTCTCCTAAAGGACCTACAAAGAAAGGTGGTGTATATAGTGTCAGTCTCATAATGAAAACACTCCCCAAATACACCAAATGCCAATGTAACAGTATTCGACTAAGTTAACATTGAACAGCCAAATATCATTCACTTCTCTCTTTTTTCACCAACCACCACACTTCCCATAATCATATTATTTTCTAAGTTACTTTCCAAGGGCTAAATATCTTCATTCATTCTTCGGTCTTACTCTCTCTCCTACTTTGGTATTTCTGTTAATTTCCTTTTTCTCTCTGCTCCTATTTTCCCCCCTATGTTATATGCTTCATCTCTGGGATATAATGCCTGACACCTGCAATTGAAATAAGAAGAGGCTTATTTTGCCTCACAGCTTCAAAAGTTTCAGTCTAGGGTCAGTCTATTCCACCATACAGATTGCACTGTGGCAGGTTCTGCCCTAAAGGAAAGCTGTTTACATCATGGTAGCCAGGAAGTAGAGGGAGATGTACCATTCCAGGTCACACTTGTCAGTGACTCACCTCCTCTGACAAGGTCCTGCACCAAACAGCACATTTAGCTATACAGTCCCCATGATGCAATCATCTTCCAAAAGACCTGCAGCTGACCACATGAGAATTTTAGGGGTCCTTCTTGGTATAAACCACAAAATTTGTGTATATCTCATTGTCTAAAATACATTTAGTCAATATCTAAGAGTTACCAAAGTCTTAAGAGTTTCAGCATTGCTGACATGTCAAATTATAATCAGAAGCTCAAGGAAAACTTCACCATAAGCCCCTTTAAAAATCAAAATAATGTCAAACACTAGCAACATAGAATGGCACACGGTTTCAAAAAGGAGGAACAAGAGAACAGAAACATCTAACCAAGACTAAAAGCTACCAGGGCAAATATTAAATCCTATAGCTCCACGTCCCACACCTAGGGTGAAGACATGACCTCAAAAGGCGTAGTTGGCAGTTGCAGTCCTAAGTGCTTCTTTCTTGAGGCAGCTCCCTCAAAGCCTACAGCTTTCTTCAAGTGTTCCATGGTCCTGGCTTCTCCAACTTCCTTGAGTCGCCACTGCACTTTCAGCTACATTCTCACAGGTTCACATACTGTCCTCTCAGGGGCACGTGGTGTGACATCCCAGATTTTTTCTTGTGAAATCTGAGTGGAAGCCTCCAGGACCATACAAATCTTGCACCACATGGATGATGCCAAGGTCTGTAGTCAACTCAAGCAGTACCATGCCCCCTTGAGGCGCAGCTGTAGAAGGTGGGGCTTATATGAATGGCTGAGCACTGTGAAAGGAATCCCAGGGAACTAATTTCCTAGGCAACTATTCTCAAGCAGTGTGCCCTGGAGATCTCTTCTCAAGCAAAGCCTTTCACACTGGTGCTTTTGTACATGCAATGGGTGGGATCTTGTAGATTTCTGAAATGCTCTTAAGGGATCTTTCCTGTTTTCCTGATGCAAAATACAAGGATTATTTTTTTAAACACAAATCTTTTCAGCCACCAAGCTCTGCTCTGACTGAACTTTTAGGTATATGGGCACTTCTTTTCTGGCCACCACAAAATTTTTCAAATTGCTCAATTTGGCTTTTTGCTCCTGTTTCTCACTGAAAACTTCACTAAAAGCAGTAAGCAATACACATGCTATAATGGGCCACCTTCAAATTTCTTTCACAAGATTAATCAGTCCACTGCCATTAATCTGTTTTTAGCAAATCTCAGGATATGAGCAAAATGAAGACAAATTTCCTGATAAATCATAATACACATGGCCTCAAGTCCAACTTCCAATAAAGTCTTTGTTGCCAATTGAAACTTCCTGAGCGTTTCCTATCTGCATGCTAATGAATATTCTGGTCTTCTCACTACTGATCAGAATCTTCTATTGAGCTTGGTTTACAGCATTCTAGGGCTTCTATTCTGAATCTGCAAAGCTCGTGCCATGAATTAGTTCCAAAGGCTTCTAAACCACATGGTCAAGTAGCAGTCACAGCTGCAACTCCATTTCCTTGGTACCAAACTCTGTCTTAGTCACTTTATAACCACTGGTACACATAACATGACACCTGTATCTTAAAGGAGAGGTATATTTTGTCTCAAAGTTCCATAAATTTGGGTTCAGGATTAGCCAGCTGCAAGGCACAAAACCCATGGTAGAAGACCCTGCCTTGGAGAAAAGCTGCTCACATCATAGAGGCCAGAAAGTAGTGGGAGAAGGGAGACGCTACAGGGGGAGAGACACCCTTCCAGGCCACTCTCCCTTGGGGCTTCCAATCAAGCCCCAAGCCCTCAGTGCATCTAGTGATAGTACTCCCAGGATGTACACACCATCTAACAGTCCTATTTCTGGGCACGTAAGAGTTTCCAGGGTCACTCATGACCTAACCCATGACATATTCTAAGCCCTCTTTTCTCTCCATGGTTCAGCCCTTGAACTTACCTGTACAGTCCTATATAGTTATGCACACATTTGCTTATGCAATCAATCAATAAGTATATATCAAGTACTAGCTACTGAATATTTCATCATTATGTTAAATATAGAGGGAGGTAGATGATAATGAAATAAATCCAAAATCATCACTGACCTCATTATCTTGTATTCTAGCAAAAACAAAAGCAAAATAGTGATAGCACAATGTAAATTTAACTTTTTTTCATGAAAGGAATATGACATTCAAAAACCTAGAAGACAGCTTCTGCAGCAAGACTTAGCCAGAGTCTGACTTAGTAGGAGCTGTTGACCCACAGGAATCAAACTTGGGGCCTCCAAAAAACTATTAAAGATGCTGGGAGACCTTACCTTCTAGGAAAGTGACATGAAAGAAAGTTTCTTTCTTACTGTAGTGCTAAATGGATTCCATAATAAGGATTTACCAATTCTGTGATGTTATATATGCCCTACTCATACCTTGTCTCATGATTTCATTTTTGTAGCCTTTGAACAAAATATAGATATCTAGAAAAGGTGTGTGTGGAGTTCCAGCTATTTTAAAAAGATAAAACATTTATATTCTCAGTTAACTTTGATATCTTTCAAGGATAGTACTACGTATGTAGAATACTCAAGTTCCTTACCATCACAAGCACTTACAATTTCTCATCACTTCTGAGCACATATATGTTTTCTACTACTTCCTGAACATCCAAACATATACTCCAAAAATATGCATTTATAAATGCATATTATTTTTTCAGTATATTTCCATAAAAATTATAACAGAGAATATTTAGACTCATGGAATATAAAGTGGTCAATAGAGAAAAACCTTCATTTTGTGCAAAAGCTATCATTGTTATAATACTCATGTTTGAAGTTCTATAATAATTTTGTTTCAAAGTAAAAACTTAAAGTTCAATCAGGTAACAGCTAAAAAGGAACAAACCAGTCCAACAGACTTATAGAGAAGTATACATTTATTTGATGAAGTCAAATCAATAAAAATGTATCAATAAGTAGATAGATAAAGGAAAGCAGCAGTAAAATACAGAATAGCATATTCGGGTAGGTTGAGGAGAAAAGTCCTATTACTGTATTTTCATTTTTCTTAGAACCAAGGAGGAAATACACACACATGCACATGCACACACACTTACTTTTCTTCCTCTTGCACATACAAAATATGAAGAGGAAGAGTAGGCAAGAATCTATAATAAAAAATATTTTATCTTCTATTTCTTTTCCCTTTCAATAAACAGATATTTAACTTGTCACTTTGTAGAAGAATATGATCATGAACAGCTATGCATCTAAGGAATTATACTACCCTTTACCAAAAAGAAGTTTGAAAGATATATGTATATAAATTACACATCAGAGACATATGTATATAAATTATATATTATATATCTAATATATATTTCTTTCAATTTTGGATGAATGTATATTCTTAAAAATTTATTTATTAAAGATTACTCTGGCTTCATTCTGTTACCAATAAGCCTGGAAACCAGTGATTCCACAATCCTGGCAACTTTAGCAGGAATAAGACTATACATTTACTGTGCCTCTTCTATATTATCTCTTAATAACCCCACACCATCAAATATCACGGGTGATATTCCCTAATCTGCTTTACCTATATATGGTCAGTTTTTTAAAACCTTTACACTGTATCTCCCAATTCATATATTTTCCTCATGGAAATCATTCCTTCAGACTCAGTGCTGGTGAAACTAGGGCACACATGTCACAGTGGGATGTTTGTAACACTGAAAGCTCTAACAGTTCACAGTCCCTGCTTTAAGTTATAATGGAGTGTGGGATAACATGAAAGCATCTAGAAACATGGTCCCCTTCTATTAAATAATGCCTAAAGGAAAAAAAGGCAAAGAAATCAAAACCATTGGTGCAAGTGTTTAATGATGTTATCTAAGACTATAAAACTGCAGCAAGGAAATAAATTAAAGGAAAAAATCAAACACAAACAAACTACAACAAAATGGTATAGAAATGTTTCTGAGAAAGGGGACTTGAAATTTTTGAAAAATAGAATGGCCTCTTTTATTACTTTCTTGACCTGGTGGTTCTGGGCAGAAGTTACTCTTCAAAAATAAGATCAGCATCTAAGGAAGAATACTTTGTCTTCACAGTAGAAAAGTAATTGTTAGCTGGGTGTGGTATGCACCCCTTTAATCCTAGCACTCAGGAGGCTGAGGCAAAAAGAATGTTTTAAGTTGAAGGCCAACCTTGGCTACAGTGTGAGTACAAAGCCAGCCTGAACGATAGAGAAACACCCTGTCTCAAAAAATCAGAACAGAAAAAACTTGTTAATGTGTTTTATAAAGAGATTGGATTTAACAAGGTGTAACAGATGAAAAGAGAATTGGAATTAGGCTGCACTCAATTATCAGTTCTCCAACTAATTGGTGGTTAGACTCTGAGAAATTCATAAAAATTCTAAGGGGCTTGCTTAGTGTACCAATCTATGATGTGGGAACCAAAATGCTGCCTTATGGATTTACTATAAACTCAATTTTGTAGTACCAAATGAACATTCACTACTAGGTGGTCATTAGTATTACTGTATCTCTTCTATAATAGTACTTAAACTGATTCTATCACTTACGTATCATTAGGAAGTCACAAGAACTTACATACCTAACTTTAATTGTTTTCAATTTACCTAAATTTGAAATAAAAATTACTTTGGGTAGGTTGAGGAGAAAAGTCCTATTACTGAATTTTCATTTTTCTTAGAACCAAGGAGGAAATACACACACATGCACATGCACACACACTTACTTTTCTTCCTCTTGCACATACAAAATATGAAGAGGAAGAGTAGGCAAGAATCTATAATAAAAAATATTTTATCTTCTATTTAGCTTCTCTCCTACTATTTACTACTTAGAAAAGTCATAAGAGAACTATAACTATCAACCACACATTTCAGCTGCTACAATTTAAGACATGTTGAAAGTGTCCCTTCAATTTAATGAGAATCTAAGAGCAATGCTAGAATTAAGCATAAAGGAAAGAGAAAGTTAAAGCTGAAATAAATTGATATACTATAAAATAAACAGATCGTGATGGATTTTTCTCTAGCTAGGCCACAGAAGTTTATTTATTTATTTTATTAACACATTTGCAAAATATAATGATTGCTTTCATTGTGAAGAGTTGGTACATATACAAAACACATCTCTGCTTCCTCCTCTCCACTTACTTCCTCCTCCTCCTCCTCCTCCTCTAGACAATATGATATTCTACACAACGCTGGCCAAAAGCAAATAAAAAAAATACCAGTATCAGCTTACCATTTCTGAGTTTTAAAAGACTGACCATTCTTCTTTCTGACTATGATTAAAAGTAAAATGTTCATTTCTCTATAGAAAGTCAACCTGTAACATTTCATATTTCTAAGAAACAACATAACGGATTTCCAATTTTCAAATTATTCCTTCAAAAATGTGGGTTAAACAAGAGATAAGAATGCACCAAACATAGCACTGGCCATCCAAAGCACTGAACTGTAAAATCAGAGTTATTCATCCCTCAACTAATAAAAAATGACATTTAGTCAGGATATGTAGACCAAGCACTGACAGAAATATGACTGAAACCTTCATGGAGGCAAAAGAAAATACAAAGCAAAGTTAGGAAATGATAAGCAAAAAACAGATAGTAGAATATGTTCATATGGGGAGAAAACAATAAATGGAATAAGAATGTGAGTTGTCAAGTGATAAAACAGAGATAAGGGTGCCAGAGAAAATCAATTTTGTATTCCAAAGGAAAAAAGCCTAAATCATCATGAAAAGATAAATTGTCACAGCTGAAAAGCCAGAGATTTTGTATGATGAGGCCAAGAAATTCTTTACCGTAAGAAACATTCTGTTAAATGAAAATGTTATTCAAGACTTTCAGTGTTAGAGGGCCTTGAAATACTAACAGAGAGAAACACAGGCAGAGTAGATCAGGAGATAGGGACCATTGAGCTGTTCTATATAGGCAGGCAGTGGGACCCAAAACAAGCAGTGCACCCCATAGGAGTGAAAGGGTAGGAATTGTCTAAAAACAGGAGGCAGAGGATATTGTTAATGGGGTAACAAGATTTAAAATTTACATTATTCTCACCACTCTGCTTGGATGGATTACATGCTGTTCCAGTTTGTCTACTTACACGAGACTTGAGGACAAGGTCAGCTATCCCAAAAATAAGAGGACATATTATGGTAATCATCCCTAATTTTCCTATCAACTTAATCTGAAGCCCTGTATAACTTATACTGTCTTATTACAACTGATCTTATTTGAATCTGGTTTGTTACATTGCTACTTTGTATTGACTGATTTTATTTAAATCTGTTTTGATGAATAGCATCAAGTCTAAGAGTATAGGCAACTACACTGACGATGACAAGATTCACTAAGATACCCACTCTGGTTTGATTATTACTTACTTTTGAAGTCTTATAATGTCTCTAATGCTTTGTTTTTATTAATGTTGTTATATACTGCTGAGACACCATGGTAACAATTGTAGATCACCTTGTATTGTGGTTTTATGTGACTTTTCTTCCTTATGCTTTTCTAGGAATTGTTTTGTTTTATCTTGCTTTGTTTCGTTTTTCCTGCTAATACAGAAATGATAGATATACATGTAGAGACTCATCCATGTGTAGAGTTTATAAACAGTTTACGAGAACCAACTATATAACACATGTTGAAATAAACAACTACTTTGAAGAAAAAGAGACACTACAATACCCAGTGCTGATTCTATAATATCATGATGTGAAGTCCCGCAAAACTATCACTTTTTGTTCAAAGTGATCTTAGCTTGCTTTGCCTTGTTTAAGTTCAACACACATGAAGGTATGGACAGCTGTTTTGAGGAGAATGAGAGACACTACGACAGCCATTCATGGCTTCCCTAATGTCTGGTCTTGAAGACCTGTAATGTCCTCCTCGTCCTGCTCAGATCAATTTCATACTAGGTTGTTTCATGTGAATTCCCTATATGTGACAATATGGACAACTATTTGGAAGAAAACAAGAGTCAATATGATAGAGAGTGAATATCTCCAATTGTCTAGCTTTGAAATTTATGTCTTACATTGCTTTCTTGTGATCTGCCTTGCTCTGTTTTGTTGTGTTTAATTTTACCCTTTTGATATAATTGCATGTATATTTGAGTGGGTAAGATGGATGACCATATTGCTGTTTTTGTCAGATCGTGGAGCAGAACTGTTAACAGTCTCACTCTTTCAATGTCTACTTTACATGTTTTAACTTTGTAATTTGAACATCTATTTCCAAGAAGTCAGTATGTAATTTGTCAAGTAATAATTTCTTAGGTTTTATTGTTGTTGTACTTTTCCTTTTTTCCTTGGAATACTGTATTGTTGCTACCCTTTATTCTGTTTTATTTTGTTTTGTTTTTTTTCTCTTTAAAAATTATTTTTAAAAAAAGACTTTCAGTGTAATGGACTATGAATGGCACTATGTGCTAACATCTCTCTGGTTACCTTCTCACAAGGAAGACCTGAGGCCAAAGGATAAGATGATCACGACTGATGTGATCAATGAAAAACCAGTGGACAACTTAAACCAGTGGACAACTTACAGCTGAATTAAGTCCACACAGTGCTGAGTGTAGATGGCCCACCTGAGGAAAGTTCCAGCATAAAAAGGAGATGTGACATGGAAGACATGGTGTTGTGGGTTCTCTTAAGAGTTGTTGTTTGGAGCTGTTGATTCTCCTGGAGGAGCTTGTCATGCTTGCTTCCCCCATATGAATTTGGCCATTATCACCAGAGAAGCTCAGCACCTTGTCACTGAGAATGGCTGTGGTTCACTTTAGGGGAGCTCTGGTCCTTACTTTGAGCATGGCTTCCTGGCTCTGGAGGGTAAGATGTGTGCTGTTTAATCTCCAGGAGAAGTTTGTCCCATCAGGAGATAGGAATTTGGCTGTTCTCATCCTTGGAAGAGGTTAGGACGCCACTGTCCCTCAGGATGGCTCTCATACTTTTCAGGGTAGCCCTGGTTCTTATTTTGAGTGTCACTTCTTGTATGCATGCAGAACCCTCAACCTCCTGGAACAGATCCTTCATCCTGCTGGGCATGGCCTTTCTAGCTTCCATTGCTGGCCTTTGGGCCTTCCCAGCTGAGATCCATAAAACAGACTTACATGAGTCACTGTCATGGGCTCTAGGCCTCCAGTTGGACTCAAGGGAGGGATCATCATGTGCTCTAGGTTTTCAGCTGGACTCATGCAGGACATTGCTGTGGGATCCAGGCCCTCAGCTGGATTCTCTAGGTCTTCAGTGTTGTGGGCAGATTTCCTGCACTGTCTTGTATTTTACTCTGGGTGACCATCATAAAATAATATAAATTCTGGGTGCTATATATAGTTGTTCTCCTTGCAACCCCTGACTACAAGTGGGTACCTTGAATGAGCAGCTTGATGCTACCAATACCATCCAGCAGCATTGCTAGGCAGTGCTGACAGTACCTCCGAATTCACTGTATGCCTCCACAGGCACGGAGGAAAAGGTCCAAGTGCCAGAAGAAGATGCAGGGCCACTGTTTATCACTTCCAATTATCCTGAGTAAGCAAGGGTATTTATTGGAAAGACTGCAGGATATCTGGTCTGATTTGCTCCCTTAATTCTGAGCCTTTCAAATGGGCCTATTAAATAAGAGTTTACTCAATAAAAATTGAGTTATTTTAGTTAAAAAATACTTAAATAAAATTTACTCAATGAAAATTTGTAACATTTATGTTGAAAGAATATATTATTCATTTTTGGGTCCTTTCTGTTACTATGTAATGGCATTTCTTCATATGTACTACTGCTTAAAAAAAAAAAGGTCCCTGATGGCATCACAGCATAGATGTTTGAGATCCTACATGAAGCAGCCTTCCAAAGTTCAAGAAGGCCATTAAGTTGACCTTTGGCTTTCCCTTCACACTGCCTACCTCTTTCCGTTTCTTCTATTACCAACAAATGTAACACTTGAGAAGCACTTCGTATAATATTTAAATGACATTTAACATCCAGAGTGCTTTTCATCTTTAGAGCTTCTTGAAAATAAAGTTAATTTAATAAGAAGATTGCAGCAAAGGAACATGCTCTTAACTAAAGCACCACAATGTAAATAACAAAGATAGAGAAAGTAATTGGACGAGTCTATATCTTCATATGTAAGCATCCTTGCTTAAGTGTACTCCTATTTCAAAAACAGTGCTTTCAAGCCAAATTTGAATAGGGTACACTCAATGTATACCCTTTTTTATGCTGAAAGTTTGCCTCAAACTGAGCTGAAGTTGCTTACTATATCTTCAATTGGCTAAATGTTCATAGTAAAAGAAAAAAACCTGTGTTCTAAGACCTATAAAACATTTTTATATGGACCATAAAGAGGGTCAATTAATATGTTCCCAAGGTCATGAAAGAATTTTATGTTAATGTCTTTATTGGTGCTGCCAAGTAGATGTACTTTAAAGCACATTAAATTCGACTCTATGAAAGGAAGAAAGGGGGAGAGGATGATACTGCTTCTAAGCCATGTAATTCAACTTGATGAATAAAATATTAAACAATCTCAGAATACATATATCTCTCTGGTAGGGGATCTTCTCACAGTTTAGGTGGTTGAATTTATTAGTCATTACTGACAAGGTACCCATTATCTTAAACCATATGTATTTATCATACATTTATTTTTAAAATACTCCTACATAAGAAGAACCTCTGTAGTACTTCTAGGGATGGTGAGGGGTTGTTTGGTATATGAGCTTATTCAAATGAATGAAAAAGCTTACAGAAGTCAAACGTTGTGTTTCCTACACAAATCATCAAATGTAATACAATGCATAAACAGAGGAAAGGTCAAGAACCACATGATCCTCAACAGATGAAGAAATGTCTTTCTACAAAAACTAATGCCCCTTCATGATAAAAGCCCAGAAGAACATAGGTACAGCACCATACTAGAATTTGATAAAAGCTATTTATGACAAACCAACAGCCAATATCATATTAAATGGGAAAAAATCTGAAAGCATTCCCTCTAAAGTCAGAAACAAGACAAGGATTCCCACTATTACTACTTCTGTTCAACACAGTATGTGAGACATTAGCCCAGACAACCTGGCATGACAAAGAAAGAAAAGAGATACGTATAGGACAGGAAGAACTCAAAGTATCATTATTTTCAAATTACAGGATATTTTAAATAGAAGAAAAATAATTCCACAAAAAGCCAGGTGTGGTGGCACACACTTGTAATCCCAGCACTTGGGAGGCTGAGGCAGGAGTATTGTTGCAAGCCAAGACCAGCCTGGGCTACAAAGTGTGTTCAAGGCCAGCCTGCACTGCATAGGGAGACCCTGTCTCAAAAAGACTAAAATAATAATAATTATAATTATAATTATAATTCCACCAAAAAACTCTTAGAATCAATAATCAACTTCAACAATGTGGCCATATATAAAATCAACACAAAAAAAATCAGTAGCAACTGTGTACACCAATAATGAACTCAGTGATAAGCAAACTGTAGAAACGATGCCATTCACAGTAGCATCTGGAAAAACTGAAATGTCTAATAATTAACATAATTTAGGAAGTGAAAGACCTCTACAAAGAAAACCACAGGACTCTGAAAAAAAGAGATTGAAAAGGACATCAGAATATGGAAATATGTATCCTGTTCCTGGATAAGCAGAATCAGTATTATCAAAACATCCATACTACCATTGGAGATATACAGATTCAGTGCAGTCCCAGTCAAAGTACCAGTGGCATCCTTCAGAGATTTAGAGAAAACAAACCTAAAATTCATATTGAACCAGAAGATACCCCAAATAGCAAAAGCAATCTTGGGCAACAAGACCAAAGCTTTACTATAAAGCAACAGTGATTAAAAAAAAAAAAACAGTATGGTGCTAGAAAAAAAAAATCAGACATGTGGATCAATAGACCAGAACACAGGCCACAGAAACATCACCAGACACATCTGCCTACATGATCTTTAACAAAGGGTCCTAAAGCACATCAATATTGGAGGAAAGATAGCCCATTCAACAAATAGTGCTGGGGAAAATGGATATCTGTTTGAGAAAAATTGAAACTAGACCTGCACCTATCATCATTTACTAACCTAAAATAAAAATGGATCAAAAATCTATACATTAAAACAGAAACATTGAACCCAGTGGAAAACAAAACTTTTAAATCATTTGAAGTCATAGGTGTAGGAATGGATTTCCTAAACAGAACTGCAACTGCACAAGAATCCACAAGTGAGATCACATCAAAATTAATAAACAACAGCACAGCAAAGGAAATGATTAGTAGAGTGAAGAGACAACTTAAAGAATGGGAAAACAATTTTTTCCAGATATATCTAAGACAGAGGACTAATATCTATAATACAGAGAATCCAAAAAAATTAGACCACCTAAAATAGAAGACTCATCAAGAAATGGGCAAGAGAAATGAACAGACGCTTCTCAGAGGAATGCGTACAAATGGCCAATGTTCACTTTTCCTGGTTATTAGTAAGATGCAAATTAAAAGAAGGCTAAAATTCCATCTTACTCCAGAAAAAATGGCAACCATCAGGAAATCAAAAAATAACAAATGCTGGAAGGAGGAACTCTCCTACACTGTTGGTAGGAATCTAAACTAGTACAATCATTATGGAAATCAGTATGGAGATTTCTCAAGAAATTAAACTTAGAAGTTCCAATTGACCCAGCTATCCTCACTTTAGGTACCTTCGCCAAAGATTGTAAGACATTATACTACAATGATACATGAATACCAATTTTTATAGGAGCACAATTCATAACAATTAAAACCTGGAAGCAGTCTTTATACCCATGAACAGACAAGTGGACAAAGAAAATGTGTTATGTATATATAATGGAAATACTTGCTGTGAAGAAGGACAAATTCAAGACATTTGTAAGAAAATGGATGCACCTGGGAAATATAATGTCAAGTGAAATAAATCATATATACATGGTTAAAACACCACATAGCATCTGTCATTTGAGTAAGGCAAAGAATGGAAGGAGACAAGGGGATAGGTCTCTTGCAAATGGGAACAGTTCAGACAGTGAGGAGTATGACATAATATCATGAACTAAAACATCAATGAGAATGGAAATTGGGGAAAAGGTCTTAAAGGAGGGGGGGGATGGGAGGAAAAGGAAAGGGGATTTAAAAAGAAGCAAGCTGTTCTGTGTGCATGAACTCACTCCGCAAAATGAGAGTAAACTGCATATATGTATTGCAAACATATACAAAGAAAAGACATATTTCCAAAAGCAAAAAAAAAAATGCTGTCATGAACTGTATTACATTTATAGAAATTTCAGTAAAATAATTCCTATTTTTTTCACATGTTATCACTTAGCTCTTGTTATTTCATGTAGTAGTTGAAAACAACAGTGTAAGCCTAGGCATGTGACTCAGTGACAAAGCACTGTGAGCAGCATTAGTAAGAAAGACCCTTGGTTCAGTTCCCATCTTAGCAAAATAAGCAAGTCAAACAAGACAAAATGAAACAGATCGAAGTGTTTTTACAGGAGTCTAAACATGCGTCTGCTCGCTGGTCTCAGCCAGGCTCACTGATAGAGCTGGTGGATGGGCAGCGATCAGGCTGGTCTATGACTAGACTCTACTCCACAGGGGTCTTATTTTCCTTAGGATGACTCAGGAATATTGTGAATGTGGCAGCGGGAATCCCAAAAGAAAGAAAAGAACACGCCAGCCCTTTTGAAGTTTTGGTCAGTAATGGCGCCCATCAGACTAGCACTCTACGGAACAAAACAACTCTCCAGGGATGGGGAAGAAATTTCACCTCGGGTGGGAAGACGTGGAGAGACACATTGCTAGAGGCATGGGTACAGTGGGATATGAAAAACTTGGGCAATTTATACATTCAATCTGCCACATATGCCTATTATGTGCAAGGGACTATTATTTTCACTTTGTATATTTTAAATCCATTACTTAAAATACATTCAAAATAACCCTATGAGATAAAGAAGAGGCAGTTGATGCTTAAAGTGAAATAATAACCTTATAGTATCACGCAGCTAACCTTCACAAAGGTTTAGACAAAATCAATATTACAAAAGGTTTTTATATAATCTCCTCTTCTAAATTGGACAATCGCCGTGGCTAAAGAAGAGATTTCCATTTTTAGAAAATAGGGGTCTTGCTAGAACATTAGTCCCCTCACTCCGAGACTTGTTCATCCCTGCTCATCTTGCTACCTCCTAATCCCAAAGTAAGTAATTATGCACAGTATCCCAAACACCACAGGGTCCAAGCAGATCTCAAAGCAAGATCTGCACATGTGCAGCATCTCAACGGCAGCTGCCTTCGCCCCAAGGAATCTAGAAAAGGGAACTAGGAAAGGGAACAAATTATGGTCCATTAATACAAAGCAAACTTGCCAGCTCAAATTTATTTTTCCTTCCTCTGCATGGGAACAACTTATGCTAATATTTCCAAGTTTCCATTAGACTATGGAAAGGTTACCTTATGTCTCACATTCCATTTTTTTTTGAGCTTGAATGTTACAATCTTTCAGAACCCTTTTATGAAGTATTCTCCAACTACAGGTAATCAAATCTATAAAAAACTAAAAATCAATTACTATTTTAGCAATTATTTTTAAATTAGTATGAATTGTCCAACTTTGTATTTTTTATTTTTTCTCTGAAATTTTTTAAAAATTGATTAAACAATGCTTCAAAATGTATGTGGCTTCCATTTATTAGGCGTTCCACAAAGGCATCTATATGGGCTACATATTTAGTACCAAGAACTGGCTCAAAAAAATACACTGAAATTGGTAACTTCCCAATTCTCATGAAATCTTAAACTTCACATCTAATGTACCAAAAGAGATGACAACAACATGCTAAAAATTGAGAAATAAAGGAAACTATAAAACTACCACCAGATTAATCTTGCTACCACAATTAAAAGAAACACACTTACCAATACAATCTTTCATAATTAATATAGTTAACACTTCATTCTACAATATCTTGGCATATTCAATAAAAATAAAAGTACATGTTAAAGTGTACTAACTAAAAGGATGATTTTAGAAAGACTGGAGCTTGACTTCACCACTGTCCTAGCCATACGAGTTTTCGCCTTTATCATATAGGGCTACTATTATAATGATACCAGATGTAGTGACTCTGAGAATTAAATGACAAAAAGGACATAACATAGTGGTTGGTACATAAGAAAAACATACACATTGTATACTAATATGGTATGCATAACCATGGAAATAAACTTATACTTTCCAATTTCAAAAGAAATGATGTAAACACCCTCATTTAATTTTTAAATACACAAAAAGTGCAATTATAAACAAAAGAACCATTGCATCTTCCCCAGAGTTTCAATGAACTTAAGTTCCTTAAACAAAAACAAAGCCATCAAAAAGGCAGAGATAAAAATTGAACCAAGACTTTTGTGTCCAAATCTGGTACTCTACCTGCTGTATCTCAGTTTCATGATAAAATGTTCTTTCACAATCAATCCACTTGCACAAAGCATTATATACAGTTCAAATTCAATTCTAATTATTTTAAAAAATGAATATATAGTCTGCCTCACTCTGCCAGAAACTGAAAACTGAGAAAAGAAAATTATAAACCAGATTTCCATGATGTGAAATATTTTTCTATTGTATAAGATGAAAACAAGAACACCACTTAACCCAATATTTATTGATATGTGCAATGTAATTTTTAATGTAATAATGTAATTTTCTTGTAGTGCTTTAACCTCTAAGAGTACTCTAGATTGAACCTCTGGTTATTTGCCTTGCTATTCATCCTTTCAATCTAATTTGTACCCAGCAAAACATCTTAAATCTCCAAATTAAAAAATATGATAAACTCAGCTACTATTTTAGTCTTTGCCAACATTAATGTAAGAGTTTCTTTTTTTGGTACCAGGGATCAAACTTACAACCAGGCAGGCACTTAAGCCACTAGATTTAAGTTTCAAACTATAACTATAACTTCACATCTTACAACTGGGTGCCCAAACTGGAAAATACATCAATTTTTTTTCTATAAAAATGAAAACTCTGTGGTTGGGGAAAAAAGATGGTGGACCAGTAGGCAGCAGGATACAGAGCCTCTTTGAGAGAGACAGCTCAGATGCTGGAGTAAAAATCCTGGAAAGGTCTAGACAGAGGGAGATGGATTCTCTCAACCCAGGAAGAAACTGAAGAAAACTGAGCTGCTCAAATACAAAGTCCTAGGACCACCATTAGAGAAGCTAAGGTCAATGAGCATGGTGTTCTCGCTGCTGAGCCAGCTGAATTCCTGCCCAAGACAACCTGAACCCATGCTGATGTGATTGGCTTGAGCTCACACATGGAGCTGAGCTGCCCTGCACTCCACTCGCCTGGAGCCACCCCCACGCACAACTTTCCCAGAGGCACAATAGACTCATGCCACAGCTGCACTGAAGTCAGAGGTCAGGGAGCCCAGTAGAGAAGGGAGCCAGAGAGGGACCAGCATTAAACCATGGTGAGTGCTGGGAATAAGACCCTCCCATGGGAAAGGGGTGACCAACTGGATGACATGTGTGAGTTGGAAAGAACAGGCTGAACTGGGAATGGCAGTGACTTCAGTTGGTTGCTCCCCTCCCAGAGCAGATTGGTGGGATCTGATTGGCCTGGGTCACACCCCTGGCCAGGACCCAATAAGTCCTCTCAAACTGATTTCCTATGCATAGCACACACTGACACAGTGAAGGCTGGTGAAGATTGGCTGGTCTGGAGGAGGTGGGGCCAGCATACACTTCCTCTGCCTGCACCTCAGTGACTGACAGGGGACAGGAGAGGGCAGAAACCTCTAGCAAGCATGCTTCAGAGGAGCTGTAATCAGCAGGGAAAGGGGCTGGGAACTCCACTGTACACTTGTATGGAAGGAACCAAAAACATGATGAGAGAAAGAAACAAGAAAAATCTCCCAGCCCCCAACTCTGAGAATATTGATCCAGGAGAGGTAAATACAAATGAGATTGAGGGCAGCAAACATGCAACATCAAACGTGACATCAGCGGACATAAAGAGATATATTTGGGACCTCGTAAATTAGCTAAAACTGAAATATTAATTCAAGTTAAGCAAGAGATAAGTAGATTAATAAAATAAAAGTTAAGCACCTCTCAAGAAGACACAGAGGGAAAAATAGAGGAACACAAAAGAAGGAGAGAAACATTCAATGAAGAATATAAAGAAAACTAGAATACATGAAGCAGATTCAAGAAGATTATCAGGAAACTAAAAACTCCTTTGAAAGCTGGAAAAATTGCTTGAAAGAAACTAAGGATAGACTATCAAAACTTGAAGACAGGTTTGCAATGTGTGATCATGAAAGGAAAGATCTCTTAAAAATAACAAGGTAACAGGCAGTAACAATACAAAGGCTAGAAGACAACAAGAGGATCAATAACCTAAGAATAAAATATGTGAATGAAGGAGGAGTAAAAACAAAGGAATTACAAAGGCTATTCACAGAAATTATTAAGGAAAACTTCCAAAGCATGACAAAAGGAAATGATATGTAGATGTATGAAGCATACAGAACTCCAGCCACCTACACCCAAAACAGAGCTACACTCAGACACATAATAATCAAGATCTCAGAAATTCAATATAAGAACAGAATATTAAAAGCCATCAAAGAAAAGAAACAGATCACCTATAAAGGAAAACCCATCAAAATCATGGCTGACTTCTTGACATAGACCATCAAATCAAGAAGAGCTTGGAGCCAAGTAATTCAAGCCCTGAAAGAAAATAACCTCCAGCCCAGATTGATGTACCCTGCAAAACTGTCTCTAGAAATTAATGGAGAAGCAAGATGCTTCCATGACAAAGAGGAACTGGGGGAATTTGTGACCACCAATCCAACCCTACCAAAAATCCTGAAGGACATTCCAGAGAGAAAAAGAATAGGAGGATTTCAGGAACAGTGGCAGAGAGGCCTCAATGAATGGGGCAGATAGTGGAATGAAAGAGAAAAATAGACAACCAGTGGCAGAAAAATAGAATAGCAGAAATGAGTCAGAAAAGATTGGCTGTAATCTCTAACAAAGATGGCCTTGATATACTAACAGGAAAATAGGCAGAGTAGATGAGGAGATAGGGTCCATTAAGATGTTCTGTATTGGAAACATAATTAACCTGAAAGAGGGTTTATGGACAGAAAGTCAAATATGAGAAAACAATGCTTTATGTGACAGAGAACCAGAGAGAAATAGGGGCAACTTGACCAGCATCTGTAAATAGGTTGAAAAGACAGGATACTTTTGTGCAGTAGAGAACTACTCAGCTACAATGAAGGAAAACCTTGAGGCTTTTATAGGTAAAGGAATACAAATCTAGATGAAGCCCAGGAGTCAGAAGGTTCAGAACCAGTTAGGATAAATAGCAGGTTGCTCCCCCAATCTAAAAACTGAGGGAGTTAGTAGGACCCAAAATGGGCAGCACACCCTGTGGAGTGAAAGGGGAGGAACAGTCTAAAAAAGGAAAGCAGAGGATATTGTTAAGAGGGTAACAAGATTTAAAATCTACATTATTCTCACCACTCTGTTTAGATGGATTATATTCTGTTCCAGTTAGTCTACTTACATTAGATTTGAGGACATGGACAGCTATCCCAAAAATAGCAGGACATATTATGGTAATCATCCTTAATTTCCTATTAACTTAATCTGAAGCCCTGTATAACTTACATTGTCTTATTATGACTGATCTTATTTGAATCTGGTATGTTAGACTGCTGTTTTGTATTGACTGATTTTATTTGAATCTGTTATGATTGATAGTATCAAGTCTAAGAGTATAGGCAACTATACTGAACATGACAAGATTCACTAAGATACCTACTCTGGTTTGACTATTACCTGCTTTTGAAGTCTTATAATGTCTCTAACGTTTTGTTTTTATTAATGTTGTTATATACTGCTGAGACATCATAGTAACCATTGTAGATCACCTTGTATTGTGGTTTTATATGACTTTTTGATTTCATGTTTTTCTAGGAATTTGTTTTGTTTTGTCTTGCTTGTTTTGTTTTCCTTCTAATACAGAAAGGACAGATATACATGTAGAGACTCATGCATGCATAGAACTTATAAACAGTTTATGAGAACCAATTATATAATGCATGATGAAATGAACAACTACTTTGAAGAAAAAGAGACACTACAGTACCCAGTGCTGATTCCATAGCATCATGATGTGGAATCCAGAAATACTATCATTCTTTGTTCAGTGTGATTTTAGCTTGTTTTGTTTTGTTTTGTTTAAGTTCAACATACATGAACTTATGGACAGCTGTTTTGAAGAGAATGAGAGACACTATGACAGCCATTCTTGGCTTTCCTATTGTCTGGTCTTGAAGACCTAAAATGCCTTCCTCATCCTGTTCAGATCTGTTCCATACTATGTTGTTTCATGTGAACTCTCTGTATGTGAAGATATGGACAACTATTTGGAAGAAAACAAGAGTTAATATGATAGATTTAAAAAAATGAAAACTTTGGGGAATATATATATATATATATATATATATATATATATATCAAGCTCATTTTATTTTCTATAAACATAGCACTCCAAATAGTTAATATAATGTGAAAAATATAAAAGTATACATTTCAATTTTTTGAAAGCAGCATTATATCCCATCAGTTTCATTAATCTTCATACTTTAAGAATGCATTGTGTTCATAAAAATCTTTTTTCTTTTTTAAAGAGCAATCAATATGTCTCTTTGGGACTGGGAACTGCCTGGAGATTGGCATCTGGGCCAGGGAACTGCCTGGAGATCGGCATCTGGGCCAGGTGTGTTTGGGCCCGTAGCCCCGCCCTTCATGCCCAGGAAGTCTCCCCGAAAGCAGCATCTC
>PVJX010026479.1:0-25813 GCA_004027295.1 Dolichotis patagonum | reverse complement strand
GGAGGCAAAGTTTTTTGGAAGCAGTTAAATCTAGAGTTTGTGACTGGTTCATTGTCCAGTTCTTGGATTTTGGGTGTGAGTGCTATGCCCACCCTAGGGAGGGTAGCCTGCACACAATAAAAGGGAGGAAAAGAGACTTGCTTCCCTTTTCTGTTCTTGTTACTTTGGCTGTCTTCTGCCACCATGAACTGTTGCCCCTCTGCCATGCCGCCTTGCCTTGGAGCCGTCTATGGACTGAACCTCCATAAACTGTCAACTAAATAAACTTTTTCTCCTTTAAATTTGGTTGTTGGGTATTGTGTCTCAGCAATGAGAGCAAAGTAACTAAGAGACATACGTATTTTCCTTTTTGTGCTTCTTTTAATGTCTCAAATTTACAAAATGATGAGACTGTTTCCAAGGTCCCTTATAAGCTTAGAGCATCATAGTTCATATGACTATTTAAATCTATGGGCTTCAAATTTATGCATATTCATAATTTTATGAGTAAGACAATGACTGAATTAAAAATGTTTTTAAATATTTCAATAGGGACTGAGGATTTAGCTCAGCAGCACAAGTGCCTGCCTGGCAAGTGTGAGGTTATGAGTTCAATCCCTGGTACTAACCAAAAAAAATAAATATAAATATTTCAATAGCATGACTGATGTTATTTTGTGAAAGTACCATGTTTGTCAACAGGACAGAAAGATAGAAAAATGAACACATATCTCTTAAAGGTATGTTATGTTATGTTATGTTATGCATATACAAATCACAATTATTGAAAATTCACTTGTAAAAAATCACAGTAGCAAATCTCATATTATATACAAACACAGTTGCAATTTCTGTATTCATACATGCACACAATCACATTAAAATGCATATTTAAAACAATTTATAGAATTAATAAATAATATTTGAATTCATATTGACTGCAGTTCAAATCCACACTTATCTGTTGATAGTTATTGATCTTAAATCTTTTGCTCTATCTAAACCTCAAGTTCATAATTTCTAAAATGGAAACAGTAATAGTCACACCTCAAAATTGTCAGAAAAATTGCATTATAAAATACATGTAAATAACAATCAGCACATTCTTAAAGGGGAGTTACTGTTACTATTGATGTACACGATTTATTTCATGAAATACATTATAAGCAAAGATTTTTGTTTTTCATCGATTAAAACAACAGTAGTAATTAAAGTTACATATAACATTCAATATTAACACATAAAACAATTGAATATATTTGTCTTAGTGTTTAGACCTAAAATGTCTCGAGTTCAGAGTGAGGCTTTAAAAAGTTGATTGTATGAGCCACTCTTAGGTCTCTGAGTCAATATAAAGGAAAATTATAGGTTAATGTAGGAGATTTTCATTTTTGCTCCCAGTTTCACAGAATTTATCCCATGGTCTTCTGGTTCCAAGGCAGAACCATCCCTGCAGAACAGCATAGTAGAGGAAAGCTGTTCACTGAACAACGACCAGGAAATAGAGCAGGGGAGAGTTGTAGGTAAGAATATATTCTTCTTGGTCAATTCACTGGTAAGCTACCCCACGATTGACCTAGCTGAGTTCCAACTCTGGACATGAGACTTTAGGGGAAATTTTAGATGGAACCTAAAACAGCTATTGAGTCATGGGAGCACTATACACATCCACTGGTACGTTCATACCTCAGTGGATGGTTAGGAGCTGAATAATGGCCTAATCAGAAAAGGTGGGTCTAGAAAGTTGTTTCCTTATCCCTGACTCCTCCTTTTGATCTCATTCTGTGGCTGGCATATAGCAGACAGTTTTACTTTGTCAAGCCCTTCTGCCCTGCAGTTTCTGTCATGGAGGTGAAGACCATGGACTGAACCCATGAAAGCCAAAAATGACCTTCTCTTCCTTTAAATTGTGTATGTCAGGTATTTTGTCTCAGTCACAGAAAAGCTTAAATAAAAAATTAGAACGTATGGTTCAGAAACCTGTAGAACTTGTTTGCCAGAGATGTTTGAAAAAGTTGTAGAAATAGAAGGAAGAATATCTGTGATATTTCCAGCATATTTGAAATACTATACAGATCAGAGTTCAGAATAACAATGCTAAGAGAGATAGAGAGAATAAAGGTTATTCTCAGAAGGTTTCAGATGAGAACAATTCTCAGGACTCCTTTGTCAGTTGGACTAGAGTCCATGTGTGTTATTCTCTGGAAGAAAATTTCTCTACACTTTGCTAATGTCCTGACTCTGTTAGAGCCAGAAAGCACAGCTAACTACTCCAGTAGAAAAAATTTCAAGGCATCCTAATCTTGAGGCTGTGCTGTAAATATTGCCAACTTCTTTCAGCCAGATTTATGTTGAGAATCAGGAGCAAAAATGCAGAACCAAATAATGTGAAGCATTTGTGAAGTTGTAGCATATAAGCATATTTGCTAAAACTATTAGCATTAAAAAGCCAGGTAGTTTGAAACCAGACAGTAGGAAAGGACTTGACAGCATCTCAGAAATTTTTCAAACACCATAATTCATAGTCTTGAGTGTGAAGAAGTACAAATCTTTCATTTGAGAAGATAGCTACTCAGCCCCCTGAACAAGAGGGCCACTTATAGAATTGGTTCCTTGGGGTTCATTTCACATATTTATCCATACTGGTACTCAAAGGCTACTTCTACTATGATCCAAGGGGGCCTTTATAGGGCCTTTCAAACATATAGAAGATCTTCAGATCACCTTTGTGTTACTGGTTTTTCAGGCATACTGAATGCAAATATTATACAGACACAGTAATTTCCACCCTGGTTTCAGAAGAAAGTCTTGGAGGCCAAAAATGTGACCCAAAGAAGGCAATGGGTAAAGCTGTGGGAGTGAAACTGAAGTTGAAAAGGAGGCCTCAGTAACAGGAAGGTACCAGGAATGTAAAATACCCATGATGGAAAGCCACAGCCTGTAGGTAGAGCCAGTATAAGTGACAACCCATGTGAAGTTCAGCCAGCAAGGCCATAGGAGTAGGACTGCAAAAGTCCTTTGTTATTCACAACTCACCAACAACTGCCATCAGGGTTGGAAATGTAGCTATAAGATTTAATGTGTTTCCTATAAGATTTAGGCTTTTCTAGGTACACTTTCTAACTGTTCTGTTATTCCTTTTGGAATGGGAATGTTTGCCATGTGTAATTATACAATGGAAGTATTTAATTTTCTTTTTTATTTTTTAAATTATATTTTAAAGTGAAAAAATACAGAAAAAACAAAAAAACAAGAGACATACAACAACTACAAGAAGAATAAAAACTCAAAGCAACAATACAGGCTTTCAAAACAAGATGATAGGAACTTGACAATGGTTGTAGTATTGCATATTGTTATCTTCAAAAGATTTGCTTAGAATACCAGATGCAGACATAAAAATTTGATCTAATCATATGGATATTAACTGTTCTCTTTCAAGAACTAATACAGTTAGTAGTATACTCATCTTAGCTCTTTTATGTATACATAAACAAATTTATATCTTTTCATCTTCCTACTTTTCTCCTTTTCTGTACCATAGTTATTTTTCCTCAGAATAATATCTATTGTAGATTTTGGAACTTATTTACTCTTTTGATTTCTTACACTAAGGAGACAATATGGTGTTTACATATGTGAGTCGTGATTTATTTCACTTACACGTATGACCTCAAGTCTCATCCATTTACCTATAAAAGCCTTCATGCAATTCTGCTTTATAACTGAGTGGTACTCCATTATATAAAAACACCATTTTTTTTTTTGGTAGCAGGGATCAAACTCATGACTTTGTGCTTGCCAGGCAGGTACTTATGCCACTGAGCTGAATCCCCAGAAAAACTACCGTATCTTTTCTATCCATTCCTCGGTTGATAGACATTTGTATTGTTTCCAAGATTTGGCTATTACAAATTGTACTGCTATAAACATTAGTGCACATACACAACTGGGTTATGATGTTTTCAACTCTTGTGGGAAAATGTCTAGAAGAGGGATAACTGAGTCAAATGTGACCTCTGATCATAGCTTTTTTAGGACCCTCACATTGATTTCAACAGTGATTGCACCAACCTACATTCCCACCAACAAAGGACAAGAGATCCTTTTTCTTCACAGACCCTGCAGCATTTCTTATTGGTTGATCTCTTGAGTCTGTTGATTCTTTCTGGAGTAAAATGGAATCTCAGTGTTGTTTTAATTTACATTTCTCTAATGACCAATGATGCTGAATATTTCTTCATATATTTACTTACCATTTGTATTTCTTCATCTAAGGAGTATGTATTCATCTCTGATGCCCATTTTTGGACTGGGTCTTTGAATTTGGGGGATCTGATTTTTTTCAATTGTTTATATGTTCAAGATAAAAGCCTTTTATCTGAGGGACAGTTGACTAAGATTTTTTCCCAATTTGTGGGTTTTCTTTTCACAATGTTGGAGATTTTTTTAACATGCAAAAACCTTATAATAAGATAATATCCCAGTTGTTGATTCTGGCAAGTATTTCCAAAGCAGTTTGATTTTTGTTGATGAACTCTTTACCTACCACTATGTCTTCAAGATTTCTAACTACTTTGCATTCCAGAAGATTTAGTGTTTCTGCTTTAATATTTAGACCTTTGATCCATTTTGACTTTAGTTTACTGCATGGTGATAGACGTAGATCTAATATAAATTTTTGGCCTATGGAAAGCCAGGTTTTTTTTTTTTCTTTTAGAACCAATTACCAAAGAGGCTATCTTTCTTCCAGTGAAGTTGTTTGGCCCTTCTGTCAAAGATAGGTGGCTGAGTGTCTTTGTAGCTGTGGCCTTTAGGTGTGGGGTTTTGTTTTTATTTTTGTTTTGTTTTGTTTGGCCAGTACTATGCTGATTTTATCAAAGTAGCTTTGTAGTACAATTTAACATCAGGAATTGTGATGACTCCTCCCTTACCTTTGTTGCCCAGAATTGCCTTTGCTAGTCTTAGTCTTTTCTGGTTCCAGATGACTTTTAGGAATGATTTTTCTACATCTGTGAGGTATGCTAATGGTATTTTGATTGGAATTGCTTTAAATATGTATAACAATTTTGGGAGAATGGCCATTTTCACAATATTTTTTCTTCCTACCCATGAACAAGGAGTATCTTTCCATTTTCTGATATCCTGTGCAATTTCTTTTTACAGTACTATAATTTTCATTGTATAGTTCTTTTACTTGCTTTGTTAGATTGATTCCTAAGTATTTCATTCGTTTGGATGCTGTTATGAATGGTGTGGTTTCACTTATTTCTCTCTGTGAGTTTCTTGTTTGTGTACAGGAATGAGTGTTGGCTTTACATCCAGCTACATTATTGAATTTGATTATTATATCTATAGGTCTTTCAATGGAGTTTGGGGGTCTTCTATGTAGAGTATTGTGTCATCCGCAAATAATGATAATTTAACTTAATCCTTTCCTATCATAATTCCTTTTGTTTTCTTCTCTAATTGCTATGGCTAATGTTTCCAGTACTATATTGATTAGGAACAGTGATAATAGACATCCTTGTCTTCTTGATTTTAGGTTGAAAGCTTTCAGTTTTTGTCCATTTCATAATATGTTGGCTGTTGCTTTATCATATATGGCTTTTATCAGATTTAGGCAAAGACCTTATATTCCAATTTTCTGCAGGATTTTTACCATGCATGAGTGTTGTATTTTATCAAGATCTTTTACTACATCTTTTGAGAGGATCCTGTGATTCTTATCTTTGGCTCTATTGATGTGGCATATTATGTTTATTGATTTGTATATGTTGAATCATCCCTGCATTTTGGTCATGGAATGTAATCTTCTTGATGATTTGCTCCTTTCTGTTTGCCAGTATTTTATTGAGAATTTTTGCATCTGTGATCCTTAGGGAGATTGGCCCATAGTTCTCTTTTTTGGTTGGGTATTTCTCTGATTTGAGTATTAGGTTAATACTTGCTTTCAAGAATGAGTTAAGGAGAATTGCTTCCCTTTCAATTTCACTGAAGGACTTGAGGAGTGCTGGCATTAAGTCTTCCCTAAATTTCTTGTAAAATTCTGTAGTCAATTCATTAGGAGAAAAACCTGGGTTTTTCTCTGTTGGTAAGGTTCTAGTTATATTTTCAATTTCATTAAATGGAATTGAGTTTTTCAGGAGTTTTACATCTTGATCTAGGTTTAGTAATTCACATGTTTCTGGGAATCTATTCATTTCTTCTGTTATCCAACTTATAAGAGTAAAGATATTCTGAGTAGATATTGATAATCTGTATTACCACAGAGTCTGTAGTAATTTCACCACATTCATTCCTTATTCCATGAATTTGATTTTTTTCTTTACTTTTTTTATATGGTTGGTTAGGGGCTTATCAATTTTATTTAGTCTTTTGAAGAACCAACTCTTTGATTCATTAATCCTTGTATTGTTTTCTTAGTTTCAGTTGCATTAATTTCCACACTGATATTTACAATTTCTTCCTTTTTGGACATTGGGTTTGAATGTCTCTTCTTTTTCTAGACTTTTGAGGTATAGCACCAAGATGTTGATTTATGTTCATCTGTTTTCCTGATGTGAGAATTCAACTCAATAATTTCACTCTGAGATCTGCTTTAATTGCATCCCACAGGTTCTGGTAAGTTGTATTTGCATTTCTGTTTGCTTGTGGATATTGCTTAATTTCTTCTTTATATTTCTTCTGTGACTCATTGATTATTCAAGAGTATGTTATTTAGGTACCATATGTTTTTGGAGTTTTTGTGATTTCTTTTGTCATTAATTTCCAATTTCATGGCACTATGGTCAGATAATATGCATGGAATAATTTCAATTCTTTTGCATTCACATAAGAATGTTCTATGGGCTAATATATGGTCTATTTTAGGGAATCTCCTGTGTGCAGATGAGAAGAATGCAAATTCTAATGTTGTTGGGTGGAATACTCTGTACACATCTACTAAATCCATTTGTTCACAAGTTTGATTCAGTTCTGCTATTTCTTTGCTGATTTTTTGTCTAGTTGATCTGTCTCTTTGTGACACTGAAGTTTTAAGGTCCCCCATTTTGATTATATTATTGCTTATTTGATTTTTCACGTCTATTAACATTTGTCTTACATAGGTATGTATTCCCATATTTGATGCATATATACTTATGATTGTTATCTCTTTCTCTTAAAGTTTTCCCCTAAGCAGTATGTGGTAACCTTCTTTATCTTTTGGTCTTTCTTAAAGTTCACATTGTCTGAAAACAGAATCATTATCCCTGTTTTTTTCTGTGTTTCTGTTGCATGAAGTATTGTTTTCCATCTTTTGACCATTTGTCTATGAATTTCCTTTGGAAATATCTGTCTCTGGTATACAGCATATTGTTGGATTTTGTTTCTTAATCCACTATACCAGTTTGTTTCTTTTGATTGGTGAAATGAGGCCATTTACATTAATGGTTAAAACTGATATGCATTGACTTAACTTTATCATGTTATCTTTCTGTTGTTGGTTCTCTACTTTTACACCTCTGTTTAATTGTTTGTCCTGCTTCTGGCAGCTTGTTATTTCTGTTGCTGTTCTTGAAATTATGGTCATTTCTATCTCTTTCTGGAGTATATTTCAGTACTCTCTGTAGGATTTGTTGGGTTGTCATGAAGTTCTTCAGTTGTTATTTGTTGTGGAAATGTCTTATTTCTCCATTGATTTTGAAAGCTAGTTTTGCATGATACATCAACTTGAGTTGGAAAATTTTTCTTTCAGTACTTGAAATACTTCATTCCATGCTCGTCTTGACTTGATGGCTTGTGTTGGGAAGTTTGCTATCATCTGATAGGCTTTCCTTTATAGGTGATCTGGTATTTCTTTTCTCTAGTGACTTTTAATATTCTGTTTTTATGTGAATTTCTGGTATCATGGATGTTATATTTTAAGGTATAGATTTATTTTGGTTATGGCTAATTGAATTCCTATATCTGGATATCAGGTTCTCTTCCCATGTTTGGAGAATTTTATGCTATTCCTTCTGCAAATAGTCTTTTTATGCCATTTGTATTCTCTCCTTTTTCATTGACACCTATCAAGATTATATTGTATCTCTTTGCATCATCTTGCAACTGTTGAATTGCTATTTCCTGATTCCTTGTTATTGTTAGGAGTTCTTTCCTATTATGATCACTAGTTGCAATCATGTCTTCAAGATCTCAGAATCTATCTTCATTTTAATTCTTGCAGTTTTTATCAGCTTTCAGTGGAATTTTTGATTTCCTGAATATCTTCTTGAATCTGTTTCAAGTATCCTACTTGTTTCCTGTATTGTTCATTTAAGGTTTCCATCACTTTCTTATGCTCCTCTATTTTTTTTAATCTATGTCGTCTTTGTATATACTTACTAGTTCTTTCATTATGTTTATCACTTGTGTTTTTAATCTGAGAGGTTATTTCTGATCTGGTTTCTATTACAGCTTCCTAGAGTAATTTATTTACTTCCTTTACTATCATTTGAGAGTTCAGGTGTGTAATTTCCAAATTCACCCTTGTCTATGTCTCCAGGACTTAATCTGAATGGGCTTGAAAAGTGAGACTGCTATTTTTTTTTTTTTTTGGTATTTTCTTGTGTTCCTCTAAGTCAACCAAATTCCAAGTCCCAGCTGCTCTCAATTCTGGTGGGTTGTCTGGCAGTGGACCTTAGTCAGGTTTGCTGTTGGCTCTGCATTACTGGGAGCAGACACCCAGTCCCTGTGTGCCTCACTGAAGGTTCCCAGAGGACTAAAGGTTTTTGGGCACAGGTATCCCATCTCTGCAGGCTTCAGAGTTAGATACCAGGTGTGGAATGGTCATTGAGTGCAGACTCCAGGTCCTAGCAGGCCTCACTAAGGGTTTCCAGATGGCTGTGTGTCAGTAAGCACATGCTCCCTGTCCCTGCAGGCCTCAGAAATGGTTCTGGGACGTGGGCAGATCACTGGGCACAGCTTCCCAGTCCCTGAGAGCTTCACTGAGATCTCCTAGGCATAAGTGGGTCATTGGGTGCAGCTTCACATTCCTTGCAGGACTCAGAGGGTTCCCAAATGATTCCGGGTCACTGTGTGCTGACTCCCAGTCTCTATGGGCCTCAGAGATGGTGTCTGTGTGTGGCTGGGCCTCTAATGCAGCGTTTTAGTTGTTAAGAGCCTCACTGAGGGTTCCCAAATGAGTGCAGTTTTCTGGGTGCAGACTCTTGATGCCTGCAGATCTCAGAGATGCTCCCTTTTTTATTTTTATAGGGGCTACAAATAAGAATTTCCTTTAAATCTTAAAGGAGATCTTGAACTGAGACTTCACCAATGCAGGAACTATAAAGACATTGGAAACTCTTAAAAATGGACTAAAAATGCATTTTACATAATGAGATGAATATTATCCTTTTGGGGACCAAGGACAGGATGTTATATAGTTCTAAAAAGCCTGCCAAAATCTTGTGTTGTGAGATGGGATTTTTGGAAGGTGATTGGATCATGAGGGCACTGGATTCATTCATTAATGAGTTCATAACAGAATGTGCAGTTAAGAAGCTGAATGTGCTGGCCGAAAGATGATGATCACTGTGGACGTACACTAGAAATGCATGTTCTTGTCCTTGGCTTTTTATCTCATTCTGTCTCCTTCTTTGCCACCATGTTGTGACTAAGCCTTCTGTGCCAGACCTTTGCACCTTACAGTTTTTGCTTTGAAATTGGCAGATCATGGAGGAAACCCACTGAAATTGCAAGTCAACATAACTCTCTCTTCCTTTAACTTGCCAATGTAAGGTACTTTGTTCCAGCTAACTAATACAGTAAAATAAAATTCATGGTATATTATATACATACTGAATAAAATATTTCTGACTTCTACTCTTTAGTATATTTCCAGATTTTTAAAATTATTGGTCAGCATATAAAATTAGAAATAAATAACAAGTGAGATAAAAAATTTAGTGAATGTAAGAAATACAATCTGTCAAGTAATTGAGATTTTTTACCAAAGTATTAGGAAATTATTAAAATATTTTTTAAAATATTAAATTTTTATTACTGAATTTTCCCCTTTTTATTTTATAGGAACTATCTTGGCATATGAAGATGGGACAAGGCCAAATGTGTGTTCAACATAACATAACTTTAACCTAGAACTATATTCCATATTAGTAAAATTATCTACATACTGCATATTTGACAGATAAATTTTACTTTTGACAATAGTTGTAAGTCTACAAAGAATAAAAGAAGCAAGGAAAAATGATTGCAATGATAATATTATTACATAAAATCATCCACCTACTACATCTGTATTGTGCATTGCAAATACATTTGTGTTACAAGGTTAACTTAGAAAATACTGATTGCAAAAATTAGCACACAGCTTCTATTTAGGATTATTTCCAATTATTTCTTATTCTTTGTATTTTACTAAGATATTACTTTAGGATGGATTAAATATAATACCTAATTATTAACTGGAAAGCATTATGTTTATAAAATACATTTGCACTTGGGCAGACAAAATGATTATTGTTAAAATTCAAGTGTTTAATTTAGAAAAGGTTTAGCAATTCTGCTGAAAATCAACAAAACACCACTCCAAGTATCTGGAAAAAAAGAATATAATTCTCTAAATAAAGCTGTGAGCCTATGAAATCCGCCTTCTTGTTGTTTTGAACATTGATATAAGCATATACTCATACACATACTCTTTCTTTAAAAAAATTTTAAAAAAAAACATTTCCCTTTGAATGGAGAATGAAGCTTCCTTTTACTGGAGGCTATTTTAAATATCTATACTGTCTAGAACTGATCATTTTCTTCTGCTCTATGTTTACATATGTATAAGCCTTTTCTAAACCTAAGTGTGTAAAATCTCTCTCATACTGTGATTAAAGAAACACAAAGAGGAAAAAAGATTAATAAATAGTACTTGAAAAAATACATTTTGTTTTATAAAATGTCAGTAACATCTAATTAGAAATTCATAATTTTACATTTTAAATATTTAACTAGCAAAGACTGGTCTCCATCTTAGCCCTAGCCTCATTCAGCTATCATTTACCTCACTGGTCTATTTTGTGGAGATAAATCTCAGCATGTCACCATTGCTTCATTTAGTAGTTAAAAACAAATGCCTGTGGGTGGGAAGAATTTACAAACACCTATTTTCTATATCGTGCACAATATTTTCTTTCTTAAGAACAACTGACTGCTTTATAATAATGTGTTTTGACAGTAGTTACATATAAATACTGTGTTAAATATTTTTAGTCACCATAGAATACAGACATATGGGTACAGTTTTGTGGTTCTTGTCTAATTATATGCATTATACAATTTACCATTGTTGAAAACCATCTTCTATTCATTTAGTAAGGCTTTTGCAAATTGGCAGATAGCATTTGGGCTAAAATATACACAGGATATTTGCAATGAAAAAGGAAAAAAAAAACTCCTCTGCCTTTTCTCTGGTGTAGAGCAATTTGTCAAGTAATTAGCCAACCTAATTAAATTTTTGTAGCACTAATCAAACGAATATGCTAAAATTTTCTTTGCACAGCCAGTTTGCTGTCTGCTTGCATTTAACTTGATGGTTTGAAAGGGGCGCTACTCTGTCTGCCACTCCACTTAATAACCTAATTTGCATTTTATATTGGTAAATCAAATTAAGCACCAGTGGCTTTTAGTATGATTGACTGTGGTCAGGCCTGTTCAGATGGGACTTTTTCACAGAAAATTAGGCACATTTTAATATGACTAAGGCTGTGCTTTCTGTGTTCAGCAAACTGCATTCACTCAGCTAATTAAAAGTCCTTGCCGCACCCGCCCCTTTTTTTGATAAATTTATCCAGCTGGTGTGTCCATTTTCTTTTGTACAAATTATTGATGAAAGTTTTGTCTTAAATATAATAAGATTGTGTAAGCAATACTCCAAATCAATTTACATAAAACATATAAACAATACTTGTTTGGAACTGATTACTTTGAGAGGTAGGTGTATCTGTGTGCAAATAAGTGTCCCCAAGTCCACATGAGATCTCAAAGGTTTGGGCTTATCATTAAGTAAACAATCTCAAAGTTAGAAAATTTTCATTAATTCATGTAAGAAAAATAAAGCTACCAAATAATAGCTTGTGATACAATAAGCAAAATTTCCTAATTTGTTGTATTATTATAGGAAAAATTTATATTTTAATAACAAACAAGATAAAATAAATACAAACTTAATAACTTCTCTGACCCAATAAAAGTAAGATTCATTTTTTAGTCAGAGTTAATAAGATATTACATCTTAAATGAGGGTTAATTGTAGTCCATGAGAAGAAAAACATGGGATATAGGAAGATTAAAGTGACTCATCTATTAATAGGAGCAGAACTAAGGTTTGATTCCAGCTTTCTTGACCCTCGGTCTGCTCTTTTTGATGCCCTGCAGTTTCTTTGCATGTACTCTAATGTGAATTACCTTGTTATCTAAATGACAACTTATAATACACCACTTAGAAAAATTACAACCCCTTTTGAAATTTTAGACTCTATAATACTAAATAAAATGTTTTTTCCAGCCATTTGTCATTAGATGATTTGTATGTGAAGTAATAGTACCATCAAGAGCTAGCTGTAAGATTTGTTTAACAATACGCCCTCAAATATATTTTTAACAATAGCAACAGAAAACTTACATGCATGCTAAACCTATATTCATAGGAGAACACTTTAAAACTGGAATAAACTAATGGTGTAGCCATCATTGTTTAGACAAAATAACCTGAATCTTTAGCAAGGAATCCTTCACATATGTTTGAAACAAGGTTTATTAGTTTGGGATTTTGTTCCAGTCCATTATGCAACCATCAGTAATTTTACAAAGGGATGGAAGAATAATGTAAACATTCACTGTCCTAAAAGTGGACAATAAAACTATGCCTGGAAACCTAAAAAGAAAATGTGCAATGTTGTCTTACCATTGTCCTCTGCAGTGACTTTTTCTAACAGAGTTCCAAGCTAAGTACACAACTAATACCATGCTTCAAACATCTTGAAATTGATCATTACAACAAAGCTTTAATTAAAGAGAATTAAGATTATGAAAAAAATGAAGTCAAACATGGCAGTTGCCAGAGGTATACTTGGATTTTCTTTTTTACTTTAATTAAGGTAATGGTACATGAGTTCTGAAACCTCAGCTCAGTCTACTAAGAAAACTTACGAATCTGTAAAAGGTCTGAAGAGATTATCTGATGGCAGGATTTAGTCTAACAGAGGATCAAATTTCTCACTCATAAGTCTCTCAGACCTCTGGAAGTGTGAATTTACTAAGTTGTACATGAAAATTGTACTTTTTGTCTCACCGTATAAAGTTGTTGTTGTTAGTTTTTTTTAATGCAAATTTTTGCAAACCTAGCCCTTATATGCCTGCTCTATGAATTACACAGTTCCAACTATTTCCTTCTATCTCATAAAGAGTGTTGTCGTATCTTTGAGCATCTTTGTGTTCTTATGATTTGTCAGCCTACCATCTTACAAATTTTCAGAACAAGAATGTATGTATTCTCTTAAAATTTCTCCACATAAAAAATGATACATACTAGGGTGTTATATGATACCATTGCTTATGTCTAAATGTCCTCCCAAAGCCTCATATGATCATAGATGAACCTTTTACAGAGGTAGCTAGAGCAAGGGTGTGCAATGCTGGAAATAAGGGGGTACAATTACTAAATTAGTCCACTAATTGGTTTGGCATAGTTCTGAGTGTGGATAATGTGAAGGTGTACCCTGGACATGAGTGCTATTTACACTAAAGGAATGTAGCCTATATAATATAAGGGACAGGAAAAGGGATGCTATTGTCACATGCTACTTGTTGTCACTTGCTGTTTGCTGCTTTTGTTGTCTTCTACCTGCCATCAACTGTTTCCCCTCTGTGCTGCCTCTCTGCCATGCCATCCTGTTTTGAGCCCAATCAATTATAGACTCAAACCTCTACAAACCATGAGCCAAAATAAATCTTTCCTCCTTTAACCATAGGGTAGAGTATCTTGTGTCAGTAATGAGAAATGTAACTAAGACATATGGCTAAACATATTTAATAGCAATATCATATAAATTTTTCTATGATAATTGTGGGTCTCCAATTGTATGTACTATCCTAAAAATTTATGGGTGTATCTGAACATAACCAAGATTAACCTACTGTAGATTAAACCGTATTTAAGAAACAGCATGAATAGTATTATGTCTTTCTATCACTGAAAAAAAAATTGTACTTTGCACAAAAGAAAGCTTACTAGCTATCTAAGTTTATTAAATTTTTTCATCTCTTGCCTAAAGATTTCTATATATTTGAAAATATGTCTTATGTTTTACATGTATTTGAGCTTAAAAGAAATACAGATAAAATATATTTTTAAGATAATATATAATTAATATATGCAAGAAGTTCTGTCATTTGAGAAAGTCTAAGCAAAACAGAATCTTAGCCAGAAGTAGCTTAGTAGCCTGTTTTGAAGGTGATAATTTCAACTGGAAACTACTCTGAGAAGAGGATATGTCACTTCAGAGTTTAAAGAGAAAAATCTGCTCTGCTCCTTACAGAAACTTCTCCATTAATTTCCATTTTCCCAGTTCATTTCCTAGTTAGCTGTTTTTCCCTTTGCATTCTAAACTAGCAAAAATACTAGCTAAAACTAACAAAAGTCTCATTCGAATTTTCACCAACCCAGATAATACACAGCCTTCAGTGCTTTTGCATGGATCCAGTACTTCATAAATTTGTCTTTATGTTTCTTAATACTCAAAGCTGCTAATATCAGTCATGGGAAAGGCCTATTATACAATCATATTAATAATTCACCAAGCTTTAAATTGAAGAGCCCATTATGTTCCATGGGAGTTTTCTAGATTTTAATTTGAAACTAGTAACATTCACAAGTTACAAAGATAACGTAAAAAATCCATTTATCCTTCACCATGTTTACCTCAATGGTTAAATACTTTGTTATTGGTAGCAGGAGTTCAAGCTTTATATATAATATCAAGCCAGGAAATTGATATAGGGTAAATACCACGTACATGAATATTTCTATGTCACTTTAACATATGTTTAAATTGCTGTAACTGCTGCCAAAATGAAGATTCAGGACAGACCTGAGCATATAGCTCAGTAATAGAGCTGTTTAGGAAGTTCCAGGACCTGGGTTCATGCTGACCATCAATGAAAGAGAGAGAGACAAAGAGACAGAGACAGAGACGTAAACAGAAACAACTTCATCACTATGAAATCTTCATGTTAGTCCTTACATCCATAGCAAATTCTTTCCCTACAATCCCCATTGTTTCTCAGAATTAGCAACCAATCTCTTCTCCATCTACATAGCTTTGACATTTAAAGAATGTTATACAAATGAAATTGTACCGTCTGTGACTATTTGAGATTCATTTCGTTAATCAGCTTACTTCTTTGAGATCCAAGGTGTTGCAGGGCATGATATACCAGTTTGTTTAGCATTTCCTCATGAAAGGACATTTTATATTTACTTATTTATTTATAATTTGGAGCCATTATACAACTTTCATGAATACTGTTGTACACCTTTTTGTATGGACATAATATTTTTTCTTTCTGTGGAATAAATGCCCAGGAATGTGAAAATAATGTTAAATTTAGATTTTAAGAAGCTACCAAACTGTATTCCAGGTTTCTACACTATTTTATTTTGTCATCATCAATATCTGAGAAATTCAATTTTTTACATCCTCACATTTAATATTTTCATTTTTAATTTTGTTGATAGGTATGTAATCACATTACTTATGTTGTCAATTTTCATTTCCTTTAAGGATGCTATTGTTAAGATATTTTCACATTCTTATTGGTTATCATGAATTTAAGAATTACTGTCTCTGTGTCACTTGAACATTTCTAATTGTATTGTTTGTCACTTTGTGTGAACTTTTGAGAACTTTTTATACATTCTAGATATTAGCATTAGATTTTATATATTGTTTGCAAATACTTTTTTCTATTTGGAAATTTATCTTCTCATATTCTTAACAGACCATTTGACTGAGCAAAAGCTTAAACTTTTGATGAAGCCTTACTTGTTAGTTTTTTCTTTTATGAATTGGTGTTTTGGTGCCATATTAAGAATTCTTTTCCAAATGCTGATTCCTGAATATTTTCTTCTATACTTTATTCTATAAACTGTTTGTGGCTTTTACATTTAAATCTTTGGGCCACTTTGGGAAATGTTTTGCAATTATCACATTTAGTCCAAATTTTTGTTTTTATTTATGTATTTAATACTTTCAGTAATCTGTATAGTTTTTTATAATCTTTATTCAGTTTTTCATCAGGATTAATAAAATATATTTAGAACACACCATCTAATTATATATTCTAAAAAGCATTCTTTAGAATTGATGTCAATTTTCTTTTTTTAATTTTATGGAAAAAAGGTAAAACAAAATTTCATAGCAAAATAGAATAGCAATAGTTAATACTTTGTGAATTGTTATCTTTAGTTATTCAAAGTACAAGATACAATTATTAAAAATTGTCTAACCAATATTAGCACAAACTTTCCTTTACATAATTGGTAAAAGTCTCCAGTGCTCTTCCCTGAGACTCACGGTTTCCTTTTTCATGAGTTTTTAAACTAGAAATTCAATAACATTAATAGTTATAAAATTATTCAATTATGCTTTATATTGGGTCAATTATGAGACTTTCTTGCTGTGAGAAATTGCTCTGTTTCA
Organism: Dolichotis patagonum; assembly: GCA_004027295.1. Classification (NCBI taxonomy): domain Eukaryota; kingdom Metazoa; phylum Chordata; class Mammalia; order Rodentia; family Caviidae; genus Dolichotis; species Dolichotis patagonum. The sequence continues at coordinate 9,098 of PVJX010026479.1, read as the reverse complement.
TCTCAGTGGTGAAATGCAAGTGATCATCACAGAGTTATTCATTTGTTCCATTATTATCCTTTTGATGTCACACTGCAGCAATAGTCTTTATTTCTTTCCTGATACTGGTGGTCTGTGCCTTCTCTTTTCCTCTTCATCAAGTTTGACAAATCTGTTAATCAGAATTCTTCAGAGAAAAGAAACAAAGAAAACATGTACATATATACAAAAAAAAATTTTTTCTGAAGGAATTGGTGCACACAGCTGCAGACTATTAGGCCCAATACATCCAGGGAGGCCCACAAGCTGGAAACCCTGGCAAAGTTGACGTTGTAGCTTCAGGTGCAGAGGCGTGTTCATGGCAGGATGTTTTATCTGTAGACCTTCAACTGACTGGATTAAGCCTGACCATGTTATGGATAGTAATCTGCTTTACTGAAGCTTAACTAATTTAGGTGGTCATTTCAGCTAAAGAAAATACCTTTACAGAAACACCTACACAGATCTTCTAATGGAAACTAAGTTTGATGGCTTAACTAAGTTGCTGCTTGAAATTAACCAATTAAAAGTTTGCCAATTTATTTATCTCTTAAAAGAACCTGTTTTATTCATTAATTTTTTTTCTCTTGTCAACTTCATTGATTTCTGTTTATCTTAAGTACATGATTCCTTCTTTTGGATTTGTCTTCTAATATTCCAATTTTTCAGATGATAGCTTAGATTTTCTATCTGAGATCTTTCTCTGCTCAAATGTTCGTATTTAGTGGTATTAATTTTCCTTTTGACACTAATTGGGTGCATGATATTTTGATATATTGTATTTTCAGTGAAGTTAAGTGTTCTTTTTTAATTTCCCTTTAGACTTTATATTTGACCAATCTGTTTTTATAAGAAATGTTTTGATTACTTTCTGAGTATTTATAGATATTCCAGTTATGGCTCTGGTTTTCAGTTCTGCTACTATTATAATTGTAAAGCAAGCTGGGTATAATTTCAAATATTTAAACTTTCTTACTTTCACATATCAGAATATGACTTTCCTTCTTATAGGATCCACACTTGAAAAGAATACCCACTGTTGTTAAGTAGAATGCTTTATAAAAGTTGATTAGGTCTTGTCATTACATAGAGGCACAGATTTCTTCTACACAGTAACTGATTTTTTTCTATAGTGATACTGTCAATTTAGGAAGATATATTGAAGTCTCCAGGTATAATTACAAATCGTTGTGCTTCTGTTCTGTCAGATTTTGCTTAATATGCTTTGCAACAATCACATTTTAACAACTATGTATTCTCGTTGGATTAACCCTTTGACCTCTATTTAATCTTTCTCTGTCTCTGATAATTTTCTATGCTTTGAATCTGACTTTAACAGATGTTAGCACTGCTGCTGATGCTTTCATTGAATTGTTTTTCATTGTTTTACTTGCAACCTACTTGTATCATTATCCTTGAAGTTAGTTTCTCATAGACAGCATAGAATTGCAGTACCTTTTTATTTAACAATTGCTTGACTTCCTGTTAATATGTGTATCTAAAATATTTAAATTTAATACATGTACTGGTTGGAGGATATGATAGAGTGTCAAACACCAGCGATTAAGCCTCTCTGATATTCAGAATGCAGACATTAGAAAATCACAACTTGAGAAACAATTTGAGGATGAAGAAAAATGATAGTAGAACCCCTGGACCTGGGAAATAGTTGAAGAGAAAATTGAAAGCTACAGAGAAGCTGAAGAGATAGACAGCAATGCAGAGAAGAGAACAAAACAATTTGGACTTTCTATCTGACTCTCAGCTCATGGATCATGGGGGACGGTGGGGAGCCTGACTGCAGAAGCATGTTGAGTGCTGGGGGCTCCAGGGAGAAATGGAGGTTACAGATGGTGCTGGTAACACAGGTTCAAGGAGGAGCCCATGGTTGTTGTGCTCTCCAGGGATAGCAGGGAATTTTGCTCCCAGGAAACTCCTTCCATATGGAAGTCAACATCCAATACGGATTCCAGTTTAGGCACCAACCATGTCCCTGGAGAGTGCAGGGTCAGGTACCATACAGCTAATTTTGAATCTGGGACTCAGAACAGCTGGAAAATGGCTTCACCTCAGGATAACCAATGTTAACCTCCTGGGAACTGGGTGAGAAGTAACAACAGAGGACAGCTGCAGACAGGTAGCAGGCTGAACTGAGACCTCTGACAGTTTTTATCTCAAGCCTAGAAGAACACAATTCTTCCCTAGATGGCCAGAGATCAGACCCAGTTTAAGTTGCTCCAGTTTTGAAAATGCCAGCACTGAGTACTGAAGCCTTCAGACTACTCTCTGCATCTAGGAAAATCTGGAATCTGCCTGACTTCAGTATCTATAGCACTACGGGCAGGGATACACTTCAACTTGTACATTGCCTCAGGCTGGGATACAATAAGGACCTCTGGAATAGAGGTCACACCTCATAAGCCCACAGACTTTAAAGCTAGGTGGACAAGACCATGAAATGTTGGACTCCAAAGTTGTGGATATGGGAAGGAAACCACTCATTCAAAAATACAGAGAAATTTTTGGGACTTGTTTTGCTTTGTTTTTCCTCATTCTTCTTTATTAGTCTATTAGCATTTGGGAAATTCTGTTTAGTCCTTTTTTTCTTGGTTTTTCTTCTTCTTCTTCTTCTTCTTCTTCTTCTTCTTCTTCTTCTTCTTCTTCTTCTTCTTCTTCTTCTTCTTCTTCTTCTTCTTCTCTGTGTTCCTCTGAATGGGTTTTCTCTGTATTCCAGTACCCAGATTACCTTCATGACATTAACCACACAGCAATCCATTCCTAGAGAACTGGGTATTGAGTCAATATTCCTACATTTTACCATCTCAGATTAACAGAAGTGAGCAGATCTTGTTACAAAGAATAATTTCCAGTTTGCCATGCCTAAAATACATCACTAAAAAGCACACTAAATGAAGACATCTCCAAATTAGGAACAAAATCTTTTCACTATAAACACCTGCAATCTAAGCACAAGAAAATGCAACACAAAAAATAAGTAAAAAACAATAGAAACATGGGAATACAGCCAACAAAATGCCTCTAAAACCCCCAACTCCACCAAAGCAGGTCCAGGTGATACCAAAGGGGAGGATAGCAAAAAGTCACACAGAAAAATTATTTGAAAAGATAAAAAGAGGAGATTTTAAAAAAAGATTGAAGAAATACTTGGTGAGACCATACAAGATATAACTAAACAGAGAGTGAAAGTAACAAAATAATCAGGAATCCTATAGAAAACATTTAAAAGACTAGCTGAACTAAACCAAATGATACAAAGTATGACAGACTATAGTAAAGAATTAGGGTACATGAAAATGTCTCAAACAGAAACACAAGGAGTTAAAAATATACAGAAAGTGTGGACAGCAGAAGCACCAAAAGTGAAAATTGGAAGATAAAAAGGCTTGCAAAAACCAGTTGTTCAAAGGCACCTAAAAAACAATAAGAGAATATGAAAAATGAATCCAGTGACTACTAGATGATGCAAAGACATAAAATCTAAGGTAAATTGGGAAAGGTAAAAAATGAAAAGACACCACAAATGGCTCTAAAACTCTGTTTGCAGAAATAATAGTAGGAAACACTCCCAAATATAGGAAAAGAAATAAACATACAAATAAATGAGATATATATTAACCCAAGTAACCACAATCTCCAAGTCATGTTATAGGAAAAATTCAAGAAGTCCAACACAGGGAAAGAATCTTAAAAATGGTTAACGAAAAGCAGCAAATCATCTATAAAGGTAAATTCGTTAAAATTACAGCAGATATATCAACACAAACCTTAACAGCCAAAAGGCCTTGGAGTGAAATGTTTAAAGCTTTGAAGGACTGCAACTGCCAAACCAGACTTATATATTCTGCAAAACTCTCCTTCAAAATTTAGAAATAAAATATTTACATGAAAAAGAGCACCTCTAGAAATTAATGACCACCAAAAAATTCTCACATGTATCTTCTAAAGAAACAGTAAACTCAGCAATTTCAATAAAAGTTTTACAGAATGAACATACCAGCCAAATGAGCAGCTAATGTTAAAAAAAAATGAAGGAAATCATCAACAGGAAAATAATGTAATGCAAGAGATAAATCATTTCCTTTTGTTAATAACTCCCAAAGTGAAGGGTTTTCAAAAGACAGATTGGCCAAATGAATTTTAAAAAGAAAAAACTAACCATATCAATGTAATAAGAAATGCATTTAATTCAAAAAGAAATTTACAGATTAAAAATCAGAGAGTGAGAAATAATATTCCATGCAACAGGAGCCTGGAAAAAAGCAACAATAGCTATCCAAATTTCAAAGTAGATTTCAAGCAGAAATAAATCAGATGAAGCAAAGAAGGTCAATATATATTGGTTAAGGGAATATTTCAATGGGAAGAAATAACAACTGTAAATATTTACACACCAAGTATCAGCATGCCCAACTTTATAAAGCAAATACTACTGGATATTAAAAAATCAGACAAACAGCAACACAATTATAACAGGAGACCTCAATGGCCCACTGTCAACTAGACAAAAAAACTAATAAAGAAATTTCAGAAACAAATGGATTTAATAGATATCTATGAAATGTTCCACTCAACAGCCAGGGAATATAAATTCTTCTCAATAGCACATGAGACTTTCTCCAAAAAAGACCTAAAGCATGCTTAAGTAAATGCAAACTAATATAAATTATATCACACATATTATAGTGCAATGAAACTAGAAATCAATAGCAAAACAAATCACAGACATTATGCAAATGCATGAAAACTAACCAACATAGTCTTAAATAATCGATTTGCTACAGAAGAAATAAAAAAAATTAGACAGTTGATTGAATCAGATATGACAGTACAACTTACCAGAACCTGCAGGACACAATGAGAGCAGTCCTAACAGGAAGAAACTTTATATATGTGAATGCCCACATAAGGAAAACAAGCCCAAATAAATATCCTGGTGATGTACCTTAAGGTCCTAGAAAAACAAGAACTATTCAATCCAAACATAATACAGTACAATGAAAGAAGTTACAAAATTAAAGCAGAAATTAATGGAATTAGAACTAGAAAACCAATATGAAAAATCAGTAAACTGAAGATTTTCCACCTTCAAAAAACAATGTTGACAAACAGCCAACCACAAAACTGACAAGCCCCTAGCCAATGTAAGCAAAAAGGAAAGAAAATATCCAAATCAATGCAATTAAACATGAAAAAGGCAAGTCATGAAATTCAGGAAAACATTAGTAACTACTTTGGGAACTTGTATTCCAATAAAATGGAGGATTCAAAAGAAATAGGTAGGTTGCTAGATACATATGAACTACTAAAACTAAACCAAGAAGACATAAGCATCCAGAATAATCCAATATCAGTAAAGAAAATTGAGAATTAATAAAATGGCATAAGTCCCCATGAATTCACTCTTAAATTCTTCAAGAATTTTACAGAAGATCTCATGCCGATACCCCTCCAACATTTTAATGAAATTGAAAGGGAAGGGAGTACTCCCAAATTACTTGTTTCCTGGAAGCTAACTTTCCCCTGGTTTCAAAAACAATGAAAGGACCCAATCAAAAACAGAACTGTAGGCAAACCTTATTAATAAACACAGGCCCAAAAACCTTCAGTAAGATCTGGTCAACAGAATCCAACAAATCATCAAAGAGGTCACACATCATGACCAAGCATGATTCATCACAGGGAAGTAGGATGGTTTAACTTAAATATATCAATAAATATAATATGTCACATAAGCAGGTAATATTTTGAAACATAGATGATATGCATACTAATTTAATCAAAACCTGTAAAATGTTTTCTATGAAAAATTATATCAGTTTGTACAGGCAATGTGTAAGAAGTTGGGAATATTGCCCCATATCTGGTCAATATTAATACAGAGTTTCTAATTTTCAGTAATTAAGCATATATGAGTACGTACTTATAGTATACAAATTGTATTTACCTGATTAGCATTTTTCTGGTTAATCAGTTTTTCTTATATTTTCTTTGACAGTTTTTCTGCTCATTTTGTTTTTCCAGTTTATTTGTATTGAACATAATTAGGTAGTAAATCTTATAAATTTTAGAACAATATAAAGTGTTTTCTCACAGCCTTTTAGCCCAATTCTCAATGCTGTTTTTCTTTCCTACAAGCTTCTTTTGAGAAGTGTGAGTGCACTCTAAAATAGTGATGGAAGTAGAATGCAATAAGTACATAAATCAATAATGTAGTCATTTACCACCATTATCAAGTACCATGTACTCTGCATAATTGCACATGCTATACTTTTATATCATTGGCAGCATAGTATACTACTTTATACCAGCATTGCCACAAAAATGTGAGTAATATGTTATTTTGCAACATTGGGACCATGTTGCCCATTTTTAAATAAAAGTCCTTAGTATTGATGTGATCAGTGTCTCATTTATGTCGCACGGTCTGTCTCTCTCGGCATTTCATTAGAAATTCTCACCACAAAGTTCTAATTCTTTATACATTTACTTATTCACATCTAAGTTTTCATTCACTTTAAATATTCCTTTATATATAGTTAAAAAATATATTTTTCTGTATAATAAGGTTTCTATCCCCAAACCGTCATAATGTACATATAGGTAAAATTTCTTAGACGTAATGGGATAGGAAAATAGGCAAGTGTGTAATATTTTAGAGGCAAATAAGGAAACTAATATATTATGAAAATTTTAGAAAATAAAGGGATGTAATATAGTTTATATTTTTTTGGATAATTAGCAGATAATTTCTGTCCTAAGACACAAATATCTTCTTCTCTTCTACTGTAAGTCATTCCAGAAAAGATCATTCAATCTTAAAGTTTTAGATGACAAAAAATAAGCATCCAAAGTGAGGGGCAAATACTGATATTCAGTAATAAAGTGGTTTTTTGAGAAAGTTATTATTTATATACTTTGTATTTAATAGATGAGTTTGAGATCTTATTGACAAAATTATTTGGCTTTTTCTTTTTACTTCTGAATTTGAACCTGGACTCCAAAGAGACTTTTATATGTCTCTTTTGGCAGACTTTCTAATACTTAAACTGATTAACCAAATTATCAGAGAAATTCTACCCTGCTAATGAAGTTATTTACTTACATAGACTAATTGTCAAAAACAGAAAGTTCATAATAATTAGAAATTTTAATATTATTTCACCTTATTCATTATTAAAGAACTAGGATAATACTATACATGTAATCAGGATTTTTTTTTTACCGGTACCAGGGATCGAACTCATGACTGCCTGCTTGCAAGGCAGGTGCTTATGCCACTGAGCTAAATCCCCAGCCCCATAATCAGGATTTTTGAAGAGAGAATTTTATCTGAAATATACAGTAATGAGAAAAAAGCTATTTGACCATCATTATCTCAATAATTGACTTCATTTTCCACTTCACTCTGCGAGTTTCGGTTTGTCCTAACAAAAGAGAAAAATTTACAATAATACAAGTAATTGGAGCAAAGAAGAATTTATGAGATTTTTAATTTAAAGAGTGTCACTAATTGAACTATTCCAATCCCTAAAGAGCTAAATCTTGTCAGAATCTGAAAACTCTTTTTTCTTCCAAGACATAAGTATAACAAAGTAAACTTATTTCACTGTTTCAGGTAGAAAAAAAATCTTTCCTGAATTTCAAAACAAACTCAGTCTGGTATTACTAAGGCCAAGCATGGAATTATTGATAAATACACTGTTTCCATATGTTTCTTCTACTATGAAGGAAGAAGTATTTCCTGAGTATTTTATAAATCTTAGTGGAATTAGAGGTTCTGAATCAAAGTGTTAATATCCAGTTGCAAACAAATGTCCACCAAGAAATCCTGCCTGGAAAGCAAAACTGTGTATCTCCTGTTCCTGATTAAGAAACCCAAGTGGCAACAATCTGGTGAGCTGAGTGTGGCTTAACCCCTTTAGATACAACAAGTGCCCACTTGTGTGCCACTTCCTGTTCAATTGTGGCTTGAATTGTGTTCCCCCAAGAAGATATTTTCAGCTCCTAACTGCCATTACCCATGAAAGTGAATTTACTTGGAAATACAGTAGTTAGAGATATAAATTATTAGGCAACACTAGTGCAAAAGAGATGTCAGATGAGGTCCTGCTGAAGTAGGACAGGCCTTATATCTAGTGACTGTTCTTATAAGAGATTCCTGTATAACCATGGAATCCAAGATTGAAGTAAACCAGTTATACAAAAGAAACAGCAAGGATACCTCACAATTAGCCTAAGCAATGAATAACCAAGGACAATCAATAACCTTAAGACTTCAAAAGGAAAATGGCTCTACTAACACCTCAATATTAGACTTCCAGCCTCTAGGACAATGAAGAAATTTCTCTTATTTTTAGCCATTTACTTTATGATAATTTGTTGGGGCAGCCTTAGGAAACCAAAATATCTATCACATTTCAGATATCTCCTTTATTAGTCTGATTTGTGTAAATCTTTTAGTCTGTGAGCTCTTTAAGGGAGCAAAAGTAAGGGCTGAGGATTTAGCTCAGTGGTATAAGCATGTGCCTTAGAAGCCTGAGGTTGTGAGTTCGATCTGTGGTACAAAAAAAAAGAAGAAAAGATCTAAAGCTCTTTTTCACTGGGGTTTTAGCTTGCTAGGGATTTGCACCTGCCTGGCAAGTGCAAGGTCGTGAGCACAGAAAATCTCCAGCACAGAAAGAAAAAGTCTTAAGAGTCTTACATTATTTCCTATTCTTGCCGGGGATTTAGCTCAGCAGCATAAGCACCTGCCTTGCAAGCATGTGGTTCGATCCCCAGTACAAAAAAAAAAAAAAAGGACTCCTGGGAAGATGGCAGATTGATAGGTAGCATGGTAGAGAACCTTTCTGAGAAAAAACAGCTCAGATGCTAGGATTTAACACCATGGAGAAGACCAGATGAAAGGAGAGGGATTCTCACAACCCAGGAAGAAACTGAGGAAAAAGAAAAAAGAGAGAAAGAGAGAAAGAGAGAGAAAGAAAGGAAGGAAGGAAGGAAGAAAGAAAGAAAGAAGAAAGAAAGAAAGAAAGAAAGAAAGAAAGAAAGAAAGAAAGAAAGAA
>PVJX010026478.1:0-25806 GCA_004027295.1 Dolichotis patagonum | reverse complement strand
ACAATGTGAACTTCAAACCTAAAATGATTAAGAGAGACAAAGAAGGTCACTACATACTCGTAAGTGGAAAAATTCAAGAGGAAGAACTAACAATTATAAATATATATGCACCAAACACAGGAGCACCCAACTATATAAGACAGATACTAAAGGACATGAAAGACCAAATACACAAGAACACAATTATAACAGGTGACCTTAACAGCCCACTGTCAAAAAGAGATAGAACAACTAGGCAAAAAATCAGCAAAGAAATACCAGAACTGAATCATACATGTGAGCATTTGGACTTAGTGATGTTTACAGAGTGTTCCACCCAAACACATCAGAATACACATTTTTCTCAGCTGCCCACAGGACATTCTCCAAAATAGACCATATGTTATCCCATAAAGCATTTTTAAGTAAGTGCAAAGATATTGAGATTGTCCCATGCATACTATCTGACCATAGTGCACTGAAACTGGAAATTAATGGCAAAAGAAACTGCAAAATTGGCATAAATACATGTAAATTAAATAACCTTTTGGACAAACAGTGGGCCACAGATGAAATTAAAGAAGAAATAAAGTAATACCTACAATTCAATGAAAATGTGGAAACAACCTATTGCAATCTGTGGGATGCAATGAAAGTGGTCTTAAGAGTGAAATATATAGCAATAAACTGTCATATCAAGAAAACAAAATGAGCACAAATAAACAATCTAATGCTGCATCTCAAGCTTCTAGAAAAAGAAGAGCAAGTTAAATCTAAAGCTCATAGAAGGGAGAAAATTGGAAAGCTTAGAGCATAAATCAATGCAATTGAAACTAAAAAAAATACAAAGAATTAATGAATCAAAAAGCTGGGTTTTTGAGAGAATAAACAAAATGGAGACACCTCTAGCTAACCTTATAAAGAAAAAAAAAGAAAGAAAGAAAAAACCCAAATTCAGGCAATAAGGACTAAAAAGGGAGAAATTACTACAGATCCCATGGAAATTCAAAAGATCGTAAACACCTACTTTGATAATCTCTACTCACATAGAGAAGAAAACACAGAGGAAATGGACAGATTTCTAGAAACATATGAACTACTAAAGTTCAAGCAAGAAGATATAGCAATTTTGAATAACCCAATATCACCTATTGTAAATGAAAATGTAATAAAAAACTTACCAACAAAGAAAAGCCCAGGTCCTGATGGATTCACAGCTGAATTCTATAAGAAATTTAGAGAAGTCTTGATGCCAATACTCCTTAAACTCTTCAATAAAATTGAAAAGAAAGCATTCCTCCCTAATTCACTCCTGGAGGCATGTATTACTCTGATACCAAAACCAGAGAGAGACCCAACCAAAAAGGAAACTATAGGCCAATCTCAATAATGAACATAGATTCAAAGATTCTCAATAAAATAGTAGCAAATAGAATGCAGCAAATCATCAAGAAGATTATACATCATGACCAAGTGGGGTTCATTCTAGGAATGAGGGATGGTTTAACATATGCAAATCAATAAATGTAATACACCACATCAACAGAGCCAAAAACAAAAACCACATGGTCATCTCAATAGATGCAGAAAAAGCATTTGATAAGGTCCAACACATGTTCATGATAAAAACCCTTCAGAAACTCATAATACATGGTGTCTATCTGAACCTTATAAAGGCCATCTATGACAAACCAACAGCCAATATTGTACTAAATGGACAAAAACTGAAAGCTTTCACTTTAAAATCAGGAAGAAGACAAGGATGTCCACTATCACCACTCCTATTCAATATAGTTCTGGAAACACTAGCCAGGGCAATCAGACAAGAGAAGGAAATAAAGGAATAAAGATAGGAAAGGAAGAAGTTAAATTATCACTATTTGCCGATGACATGATACTCTATATAGAAGACCCAAAAAACTCCATTAAAAGACTACTAGATGTAATAAACAAATTCAGCAGTGTAGCTGGATACAAAGTCAATACTCAAATATCAATAGCATTCCTGTACATAAACAAGAACCTCACCAAGAGGGAAATTATTGAAATATCGCCCTTTACAACAACATCTAAAAAAATGAAGTACTTAGGAATCAATCTAACTAAAAGTGTAAAAGACCTATAGACTGAAATCTATACTACACTAAAAAAGGAGATTGAAGAGGATATTAGAAAATGGAAAGATGTTCCATGCTCTTGGATAGGAAGAACCAACATTTTGAAAATGGACATACTCCCAAAACGGCTATACAGATTAAACGCAATCCCAATCAAAATACTATTGACATACCTCACAGATCTAGAGAAAACACTTCTAAAATTCATTTGGAACCAGAAGAAACCTAAAATAGCAAAGGCAATTCTGGGAAATAAAGGCAAGGCAGGAGGCATCTCAATTCCTGACTTGAAACTGTACTACAAATCCACAGTGATAAAATCAACATAGTACTGGCAAAGAAATAGACCTGAAGATCAAAGGAACAGATTAGAAGATACAAATATAGGTACAAAGACACTCAGCCACGTGATATTACACAAAGGGGCTAAAGATGTTCACTAGAAGAAGGATCACCTCTTTAATAAATGGTGTTGGAAAAATTGGGTCTCCACATGCAGAAGACTGAAACTAGATCCATGCCTATCACCATGCACAAAACTAAAGTCTAAATGGATCAAAGACCTAAACATTAAAACAGAAACACTAAATCTACTAGAAGATAAGGTAGGTAGATATCTTGGAGACAAATGGGTAGGCAGAGATTTCATGAATATAATGCAAACTGCACGGGAAACACTTCAGAGAATCAACAACTGGGATCTCATATTATTGAAAAGTTTCTGCACTTAAAAAGAACTCACCAGCAGAGTGAAAAGAAAACCCTCAGAATGGGACAGAGTTTTAACCAGCAACCCCTCAGGCAAAGGACTTATATCAAGAACATACAACGAATTGAAAAATATCAATCCCCCCAAATTCAAAGACTCTCTCCAAAAATGGGCAGCTGAGATGAACACACAGTTCTCAGATGAAGATATACAAATGGCAAAGAAATACGTGAAGAAATGTTCAGCATCACTAGTCATTCAAGAAATGCAAATTAAAACAACATTGAGATATCATCTCACACTGGAAAGAATAGCTGCTATCAAGAAATCAAGTGATAACAAATGTTGGCGAGGCTGCAGGGAAAAAGGAACACTGCTTCACTGTTGGTGAGAGTGTAGACTGGTGCAACCACTATGGAAATAAATATGGAGAATTCTCAGAAGACTAGGAGTGCAAGCTCTATTCAACCCAGCTATTCTCCTCCTGGGTATTTTCCCAGAGAAACTGAAAATTTCATATCACAGTGATATATGGGCACCCATGTTCATAGCAGCACAATTTGTAATAGCTAAATCTTGGAAACAACCAAAATACCCATCAACCGCAGAGTGGATGAAAAAGATGTGGTATAATTATACAATGGACTATTTCTCAGCTATAAAAAATGATGATCTTGAGGCCTTCATAGGGAAATGGGGAAAAATTGAGACTACCCTCATTAGTGAAATACATAAGAATCATATTTATAAACATCACATTGTGTCTCTAGTGTAAAAAGTAATAAGAACTGTAGGAGTAATAAAACCCAAAATGTGTAATTGTTACTATAAAAAAGAGAGGAAAAGAAAGTGCTCTAAAGGATATAACTGCATGTATGTTTAAGTGTGTATGATAGATGTCTATATTACTGTTTTGTTAGAATGTTGAGCAGAACTATTAACAGGCTCAGTGTTTGACTGTGTACTTTGTATGTTTTAACTTTGTAACTTGAACAACTATTTCCAATGATGACAGTATGGAAGTTATCAAGTGGTGATTTCTTATCATTTCTGTGTTTTTTTTTTCTGGTTGTTGTTTTTTTTTTCTTTCCCTTTCCGAATTCTGTATTGTTGTTACCCTCTTTCTGATTTGTTTGGCTATTTTTCTTTCTTCTTCTCTTTAAATAAAAAAATTTTTAAAAACCAATAAACCAATATGTCACAGTTATAACCATTTATGTAAATGGACTCTATTCACCATTCAAAAGAAACAGACTGGCAGAATTGATCAAGAAACAACATCCAACCATATGGGTCTACAAGAAATCCATCTAACCCAAAAGGAAACTCATAGACTGAAAGTTGAAGGATGGAAAACCAGATCTCATGCAAAAGGTAACCAAAAATGTGTGGGTAGCTATTCTTTCTTCACACAATGCAGCCTTCAAACCAAAAATGATGTGAAGAGATAAAAAAGACCTCTACATACTAGCTAGGGGAAAATTTCAAGAGGAAGAGATAACAATATTTAATATATATGCACCAAATTCCACTGCACACAGCTATACAAAGCAAGTATTAACAGAAATGAAAAATCAAACAAGCAGAAACACAATTAACAGGAGACTTTAACATGCCATTGATGCAAAGGGACAGATCAACTAGACAGAAAATCAGCAAAGAAATAAAAGAACTGAATCACACCTGGGAACAAATGGACTTGATAGACGCATACTGAGTGTTCCAACAATATCAGAATATACATTCTTCTCAGCAGCACATGGGACATTCTCTAAAATGGACCATATACTAGTTCACAGAACATATTTAAGTAAATGCAAAAGAATTGATATTATCCGATGCATATTATCCCATCATAGTGCCATGAAACTAGAAATTAGTGAAAAAGCAACTCAAAAACCCCACAAACACATGGAAACTGAATAATACACTTTTGAGCAAACAGGACACAGGGGAAATTAAAGAAGAAATTAAACAATATCTACAAGCAAACAAAAATACAAATACAACTTACCGAAATTTGTGGGATGCAATGAAATCAGTCCTCAGGGGAAAATTTATTGCACTGAGTTCCCACATCAGGAAGACAGAACAAACACAAATAAACAACCTGATGCTACAACTCAAACATCTAGAAAAAGAAGAGCAAGCCAAGCCCAAAGCCAAAAGAAGGGAGGAAATTATAAAGATCAGAGCAGAAATTAATGCAATAAAGACTTAGAAAACAATACAAAGAATCAATGAAGCAAAGAGTTGGTTCTTTGAAAGAATAAATAAAATTGATAAACCCATAGCCAACCTTATTTTAAAAAAGGAAAGAAAAAACTCAAATTCATGCAATAAGGAATGAAAAAGTTGAAATTACCACAGACTCTTGGAAGTAAAGATCATCAACACCTATTTCAAAAACCTCTACTCTCATAGGTACAACAACACAGAAGAAATGGACAGATTCCTAGAAACATATGAAATACCAAAGCTGGATCAGGAAGATGTAAAACTGCTGAATAACCCAATTTATATTAATGAAATTGAAAATGTAATTAAGTCCTTACCAACAAAGAAGAGCCAAGGCCCAGATGGATTCACTGCATAATTCTACAAGAAATACAAAGAAGACTTAATTACAACACTCTCAAACTTTTCAATGAAATTGAAAGGGAAGCAATTCTTCCTCAGTCATTCCTGGAAGCAAATATTACTCTAGTACCAAAACTTGAGAAAGACCCAACTAAAAAAGAAAACTATAGGCCAATCTCCCTAATGAACATAGATGCAAAAATTCTCAATAAAATATTGGCAAACAGGATGCAGAAAATCATCAAGAAAATCATACACGACGACCAAGTGGGATTCATCCTAGGAATGCAAGGATGGTTCAACATATGTAAATCCATAAATGTAATCCACCATATCAATAGAGCCAAAAGTAAGAACCACATGATCATATCTATAGATGCAGAAAAAGCTTTTGATAAGGTCCAACACTCATTCATGATAAGAACATTAGAGAGAATTGGAATAGATATTAAATGGCCAAAAACTGAAAGCCTTTACCTTAAAATCAGGCACAAGACAAGGTTTCCCTTATCACCACTCCTACTCAACATAGTACTGGAAATACTAGCCAGAGAAATTAGACAAGAGAGAGAAATAAAAGGAGTAAAGATAGGAAAAGAGGAAGTTAAATTATCATTGTTTGCATATGACATGATACTTTACATAGAAGACTCCCAAAACTCCACTGAAAGACTTCTAGATGTAATAAATAAATTCAGCAATGTAGCTGGATACAAAGTCAATACTCAAAAATCAATAACATTCCTATACACTAACAACAAAAGCACTGAGAGAGAAATAAGTGAAGCCACACCTTCACATTAGCATCCAATAAAATGAAATACTTAGGAATTAATCTCACGAAAGAAGTAAAAGAGCTATACAGGGAAAATTATAATACTCTGAAAAAGGAAATGAAAGATGACCTCAGAAAATGGAAAGACATTCCGTGTTCATGGATAGGAAGAATAAATATTGTGAAAAGGGCCATTATCCCAAAATTGTTATACAGATTCAATGCAATTCCAATCACAGTAACACTAACATTCCTCATAGATTTAGAGAAATCACTCTTAAAATTCATCTGGAACCAGAAGAGACCTAGAATAGCAAAGACAATTCTAAGCTGCAAAGGCAAGGCAGGAGGCATCAAAATCCCTGAGTTGAATTTATACTGCAAAGCTACTGTAATGAAATCAAAATGGTGCTGGAATAAAAATAGATCTGAAGATCAATAGAATAGATTGGAAGATACAAGCACAACCACAAACACACTCAACCACCTTATCTTTTATAAAGGGGCCAAACATATTCGCTGGAAGAACGATAGTCTTTAACAAATGGTGCTAGAAAATTGGCTATCCATATGCCGAAGACTAAAACTAGACCCATGCCTATCACCATGTACTAAACTAAAGTCTAAATAGATAAAAGATCTAAATATTAAAAGCATAAACACTAAATCAGTTGGAAGACAATGTACATAAAAATCTTGAAGATATATGGATAGGTAGAGTATTCATGAACAAGAATCAAACTGCAAAGGAAATACTTCCCAGAATCAATAACTGGGATGACATCTTACTAAAGAGTTTCTGTGTGTCAAAAGAGATTTCCAGCAGAGTGAAATGAAAACTCACAACCTGGAAAAAATATTAGTGAACTGTTCCTCATACAAACAACTTCTGTCCAGAACTAAAAATATCAGCGAAAGAATTAAAAACAAAATCAGACCCTCGAAATTCAAAGACACAATCCAAAAATGGGCATCCAAGATGAATACAGTTCTCAGATGAAGAAATGCAAATGGTAAATAAATACATGAAAAAATGTTCATCATCATTACTCATTAAATAAATGCAAATTAAAACCACACAGAGATTCCATCTCACTCCAGAATGAATGGCCAAGATAAAAAAAAAAAAACTACCAACAACAAATGCTGGAGAGGCTGCGGGGAAAAAGGAACACTTCTGTACTGTTGGTGGGAGTGTAGACTGGTGCAACCACTGTGGAGGTCAGTCTGGAGATTCCTCAAAAAGCTGGGTTTGGAAGTCCCATATGACCCAGCTATTCCACTTCTAGGCATATTCCCAGAAGAACTGAAAACATCATATCACAGTGATATATGTGCACTCATGTTTATAGCAGCACAATTTGTAATAGCCAGACCTTGGAAACAACCTAAGTGCCCATCAACTGAGGAATGGATAAAAAAGTTGTGGTATTTTTATACAATAGAGTACTACTCAGCAATAAAGAATGATCATATTGAGATATTTATAAATAAATGGATGCAACTTGAGACCATACTCATAAGCGAAATAAACCAAACTCACATGTGTAAATACCATATACTCTCCCTAGTGTGAGAAATGGTAAGTGTACATAAGATTTTATGGTAATCATGATTTGTCATTATATAACTTTGAATCCTTTTAATGTTTTCATTCATCAGTTGGAATGGTTTTATTCTGTTTTGTTTCACTTTATTATGTGTGATGGTAAGAACAGCTGTTTTGAAGAAAACAAAACATTATGGCCACCATTGATGATTTAATATTGTCTTGCTTTGAAGTCCTACCATGCTTTTATTCTTCTATTACCATTGGTTCTATCATGTTGTGTCTTATTGGGATTTTAATATATGTGGTAGTATAAACAAAATTTTTATGGAAAATGAGATATTTTAGTAGCCATTGATCATTTTCTGTTATTCGGTTCAGAATATTCTGTAATTCTTTCATTATTTTGAATGGTTTTGTAAGATTTTGTTATGTTTGATATTATTGTATATGAAGCCATGCTAAACTATTGCAAAGAAACAGACATTATGGTAGCTACTGTTAATATCCAGTTGTCTTGTTGTAAAGTGTTATGTTGCTTATGTTGTTCTGTTCTGATCTGCTTTGTTCTGTCCTCTTTTGTTTTATTCTCTTAAAATAAGTATATTAATTATACTTTCAAAATAAGAAAGACACAATAGAGTTGATTTACAAATGGCATAGAATTTTATTTTTACCAAATAATGAAGGAACCAGTTGTATAATTCCTAGGGGAATAAAAATGGCCTTCTCTGGAACTTTCTCCTATCTAGTATAGATATTATAAGAACGATTGCTCTGATGTTTGAAAAATATATTGCTTTTAGTTACAGGTTATTATTTGAGTTGCATACCCCAAAGTAATTTACTTTCTCAGCTCAGCCAAGTTAGAAAGTTCTTTCTCTTTTTTCTGGCATCTATATCAGAAGCCTCTCTTACTAGTAACTCTCCCTCTTGGTTCCCATGTTTACTACTTTTCTTAAGATAAATTTCTTGTTAGCCTTCCACTACTCCTAACCCAGACTGACCTCTGGGATCCATAAGTCCCACAGAAATACTTGGCTTGATCCTAAAGCCAATGTTGACTGAGTATAACTAACCCAGGTATTCCATTACTTTTATATTTCTTTTGATTCCTATCCCAGGAAAGGAAAGAAAGTATAATCTCTATCCTTAACTTATAATTTTAATTGCAACTGAAACCCAGTATGTATTAAAAGCGTATACAACCTATGCAAGTGTCCAGGTAGACACATCACTCAAAGGATTATCTGTTGTACATTAGTAAATAAAGTTGATAGTTGAGTACTGTACACTTCAATATCAATGGGGAAGGTGGATCTCAAATATCTTCATCACAGAATGTGCCAAATGTTTGTGTAGTGGAGGGGTTGTTTGGCTTGCTTTAGTCATTCCATGTTGTGTGTAAAATCATTACCCCATAAGTATGTACAGCTATAATTTATCAATGTATAATAAAAACTTTTGCTTCAGAAAAACACCCTCACAAATGTTATGTATTAATTCCCTCAAGTATGATATTCCTTTACATTATGTTAAATCTTTTCAATAAAATTGCTTCTACTTTAATTATTCTTATAAAATGTTTAGGTTTTTGTTATTTTCATTCTACAGTTAGCAAAGGAAAACAAATTTCCAGAGAAAGCATGGGGATAAAGAGAGAAGCAGCTCAGTATCAAATTAGAATTCTGGCTTAGGAATTTGTAGTCCTGAATATTTCTACTGTACACTTTAGTCACTAACTCACTGTGTGGTTATGAGTAAGTCATCTCCCCTCTCTGGGCTTCACTATCAGCATTTATAGAATATAATTGAGATTTCTCAATAATGTTTGCATATTATAATCACCTGGAAGCTTTGAAAAATGTGTTCTCAGCCCCATGTCCAAAGACTCTGATTTAATTGCTCTCAGGATATTATTATTTCCATAATACCACACTGACTCAGAAAAAACAATCCAGGGAAAACCACAAATCCAGTCTGGTATTTCTCTCTGATGGAGAAAAACCTTGTCATTTAGTACATGATTCAAATCCCATGGAGCATTTCCTAAAAGAGAATTTGAAAGGCAGATAGTGTTTGTGGCATTATTCTAAGCTTGAACCTATGGGGGAGAGTTCAGGTCTCTCTCTCTCTCTCTCTCTCTCCCTCTCTCTCTGTCTCACAGAAACACACAAATGGGAAAGAGAGAGAATAATTCTAGCTAAAGTGCTTTCAGAGATTGAAAGAGTTTTGGTATAAGTCAAGAACAAAAAGTTCAAAAGTACAAGTGAATGAGCCAAGGAATTAGTAAAACATGCTTTAGTTGAGAGAAACAACCTAATTATAAACCTTTTTGTTTCTTCCACATGGTTAATATTTTTAACCTTTGTTTATCTTTTTAGGCCCACATATGGTATTACTTCTTGCCACTTTTTTCTTTCTTTCAATATGGTATCTGTATGAAAATGGGTATGGAGTCTTCTTATCAGGAAAGACCTTGACCTCCTTTAGAAAAAGGCAGTTCAGAGAAAAAAAATTTACACAGTAAAGCTAATTAGTCAACTAACTTCTGGTATTAAAAAGGTTCCTTTTCTTGATTTTTTCTCAATGCTTTTGTCATCAGAATTGTAGTTTTGAAGTAAGGATTAAAGGATTCTGTCATGGATTGACACTGGTGGGCAACTTGTAACACCCATATGTTGCCAACAACATAAAAAAGGAGAGCTGGGGAGGAAGAGATGGCACTCTTCATTCTCTTGGAGAAGCTTGTTATGCTGGCTATCCTGTTATGAACTTGGCTATTCTCATCATCAGAGGAGTTCAGGTCCTTGTTGTTGCTGAGGATGAATGTGGATCTTTTCAGGGGAGCTCTGGTATTTATTTTTAGTGTCACTTCCTGGCTCCAGTGAAGATCCCTCAGCCTGCTGGCACAGATCCTTTACCCCACTGGCACAGACTTTCTAGCTTTCACCACTGACCTTTGGGCCTTCTCAGCACAGATACTTGAAACAGACTTGCATGAGACATTGTCATGGGCTCTACACCTCCAGTTGGACTCATGGGGGTATTGCCATGGGCTCTAGGTTTTCAGATAGATTCATGCATGACATTTCCATGGGATCCAGGCCTTTGCTTGAATTCTCTGGGTCTCTAATGTGTGGAAAGATCTCCTGTACTCCTTTGCATTTGACTATTTGGGTGAATATTATAAAATAATCCTATAAACTATGTGTCTGTATTAATTCCTTTCCCTTGAAAACCCTGACTACAACAAAATTGGTACCAGGAGTAGGGCCATTGCTATAATGTTGTCCCGCTATGTGGCTTAAGAGCCTTGGAAATGAATTTGGAAAAATTTTGAGAGACTTGTATGACTACATATTTTTTCTTCCTTAGCAACCTGCAATGAAAGGATTCAATTCAATTCAATTCAAGAGACAGCACCTGTATACTGTAAACTATATGGGAGACTCTGGTTAGAGCCTGGAATTTCAGAGTACTGATGGAAATGCTGATGTTTAAGATGAGGTTCTAGAAGCTTCTATTGAAGACTGCATTATCTTTTGGGTCCCAGATGCTACATGTTGTTCTTTGTAAGAAAGTTGCTCTGCATTTTGCTTGTGTTAGAGAAATTGTTTGGGTGGCAGAAAAAATTTTAGTACAGCGTACTGTTGGGGCAGTGGCATGGTTACTGCTATGAACTTTTGGCCAGATATACATTCAAAATTTAGAGTGAAGAGTCAGCAGAGTGATTTGAAGCATTTGGCCAGAGGGAAGGCTCCAGTGGAGCTGTGGATTGCAAGGGTGAAGGAGAAGAGAAAGTTGTTTTAGAAAAGGAACAGGAAAGTGAAAAAATAAACTGAAGTCTTTCACCTGAACAGAAGAGTGTATTTGAAATGCAGGCCATCCCTATTTTTTTTTCTTGCTATGCTCTTTTGTTAAAAGTTAATTGGAACCAAGGACTGAGATTGTAATAACTCTTTTGATATGATTTTAATGTAGTTTTTAGATGTATGTTAGTAATCAGGTTGATTAGTCAAAGTATTGTGGTTTTAATCTTGAATTTTGACCATTCTTTGAATATTTTGCTTTTAATGTGGGAATGAGTGCAATAAGAACTATATATAACTATATATATAGTTAGTATGTTAATATAAATCTGAATAGATGAAGACATATTAACTTTTCACATATCTGCCACTGGAGACTCTGGCTGAAGGGAATATGTGTGGTTATCAAGTTAATCAGGGCGGATTGTGGTGGATTGACAACTTGTGGTCAACTTCTAGATTTAGAAGAAAAGGGACAAATGAGTCAATCTCTTTAGCTTAGACCTTAGACATAGGCTCAAAACGTCTCTTCAGGGTTCATGTATGCTTCACCCTAGCTTCATCACAGTAGGAGAACATTCAAGTTACTTGATGTTAGAGCTTAGTATTAATAAAGTCAAAATACTTGCTTGTATGATTATGTATTTTTTTCTTCCTTAACAACCTGGAATGAAAGAGTTAGTCAATTCAAGGAACTGAGGACTTCCAGATCCTTGTTATCTGTACCTTGTATTAGAAATATGGCCCTTATCTGGTACAATCAAAAGAATTTCCTGCTTAGTTGCAAAATGATAACTTTTGGGTCCTCTTATTTTCCAAAAATTGGTCAAGAAATTTATCTGAGAGCAAATATATGTAGTTTGGCGTGCAATAACTACAACATCCCTAACAATAAGCAATGTCATTCCCAAGATGTATTTCCTTATCCTGTCCATCCTGACCTTAAAACACAACAAAACATCTTGGCCTTTGAAATAAATTTGTAGTGTTGTGATGACACTTTTTAGGATCAAGATAGATCGGATATGAGCTAAATTGGGATAGCAAGACCAAGAGCATCTCTCTTATTAAATGTTTTCATGTTTTGGACAAAAGGTTCAAAAGATATACAAATGATAATATGTTTTCTAGCTTAAATAATCAGCCTAAGTGATTGAGAATTTGGAGGTTGAAAATTTTGGCTAGATTCACTAATAAAAGCCTAGTGTATTACTGCAAAGCTTTAGATCTGAGCCATTAGAAGTTTGGGGTTTGCATTAAAGAAGATAAGGAAGAGGAGAGAGGTAGTTTGATGTGGGAAATGGGAGATCAGTCTGAACATGATATGTTTACAATCTCTACTGCATATTGGAGTAGAAATGTAAAATTAGCAGTTAGATATCTAAGAGGGGTGCTTCAAAACAATAGACCATGCAGGAGAAATAATTGTGAAGGTTATTATCACATAAATGGCACTTAAAAGAGCAGGTGCCCAAAGATCAATCTATGAGATACTTGAATATGAAAAGGTGAGGGAGATGAGGGGATCGAATAAAGGAGGCAGAAGTTGGTGAAGTGGAAGAAAACCCATCAGAGTGTGGTGTTAGTAAGTCGAAGTGATGAAAGGGTTTTTAGGAGGACAGATTGAGGAGTAGGGTCAAATGTTCCTAAACGACCATGCTACTTTGAGGACTGAAAATTAATCACTGGATTTACTAAAGTAGAATCCATTAGAGAAGAATTTTTACAGACCATTTTGAGCAATAACCTGATTTCATTATTTATGTAGAAAAGTGTTCAGATTTCCCCTACACTCATATTTTCCTGCATGAAAAATAAGAATTAAATCAATGGAATGAATTTAATGATTTTATTATCTTGCCCATAAATATAAAAGCATATCAATGGAATACTTTTATCAACCAAATGCTTTGACTTCATGTAAGAATGGTCCATAAGCCACAGGGATCTAATATAAAAATAAAAGATACTACAACTCTTAGAATGTATCTGTGGTATTATAATTAGTAGTTGAAATATTTTTAAAATCCGTTGCTATAATTTTAGTAATACCTAAATATTAAAGGATTATGCTCAAGGATTGATTACCATCCTGTGATGATATTGGAAGGTGATGGAACTTTTTTTACTTTATTTGTATTTGTATTTTTATTGTGTGTGTGTGTGCGCGCGCGTGCGCATATGTGCTGGGGATGAAACTCAGGGCCTCATATATGCTAGGCAAGTACTCTGCCACTGAGCTACATTTCAGCTCTGGAATATTTAATAAGTGGAATGTAGTGGTAAGAATTTGGGTCATATGGAGTTGACTTTGGAGGAGATACTGGTCCTTCATCCCTCTCTTTTTTTCCTGGCCACCATGAAGTGAATAATCTTTTCTGCCATGCTCTACCACTGTGATTTACTGGTTTAAAGGCAATAAGTCAATCAATTATGAAATTAAACCTTTGAAACCATGAGTTAAACTAAACCTTTCTCTTTTTAATTTACATTATCTCAGGTGTTTTGTCACAGTGGCAGAAAACTGACAATATATCAGTCTACTAACAGATTTCTTTATTTTTATGTTGTAAAATACCTTTTAAATCTGGGAGTGATGGTGCACACCTGTAATCCCAACACTCTGGAGGCTGAGGTAAAAGGATCACCTTCAGTCTGAGGCTAGCATGAGCTACAATAGTGAGTTCAAGACTAGCCTGAAGTACATAACCAGACCCTATCTCAAAAAAACAAAAAAAACCCTTTAAAACCATTTATTCATGAACTTATTGATGAATTTTCCTGCTATTACGCTGATTAAGCTTAAATGAACATATATATACTCATACAAATATTACTTGATGAGTTTAGTGATATAAAATATCTTTTTGTACTAACAAGGATATTTTGAAACTTTATAACTACTTTAATTGAGCTAGAGATTTCATTCCCATTAAAACATGAGAGTCCTTCCAAGCAAGGCAGAGTATATTTCTCAGCAACATAATAAATCCTTCTGCACTATAAATTTGGTAGATTGTCTCTAACTCACTTTAACAGAATATAATTAGAGGTATGAGCATCAGCCTGGTGTAGCAATTAAGTTTATACCACTCCCTATATGCTTGTCTTGCTGTATGTACTACAGCAACAGTGCCTCTCCATTGCTGCCAAGGGTACATGTCTGGATGCCCATATATGCACTACCCAGAAATTCAGAGAGGTTAATGTCACATAGAGAAGAAATGTGTATAATGCAATGGGAGCTACCCAAAGAATTGTTCTCCCTTTCTTCCACAGATGAGTTGTATAGAGATGTAGTAGTTTTATATGGTCTGTCATAAGAGATTGAGAAATTAGTTTGCCATGAAACAGATTGTAGCCAACTCAGATTCAATGATACACCTACTATTTTGTTCTTCTTTCCCTGAAATATCCTTCTCTTTGCTCTTTCTTCTCTGGATTGCATATAAATTTGCTTCAAGACATCTAGGTATGGAAATAAGGAACTCTGGAATAAAGTCATAACTTCACTAAAAATCAGATTGTAATACCATCATCTTGGGATGTAAGACACCTAATATATGTCTACAATTAGTGGTCAATTCCTGATAAAGGAGCACATCTATTTCAACTCTCAGTGAAGTGGAATTAGGGAAAAGACCATTCACAATTTATTACTCCAAAATGGTTTACAATATGCCTCAAATTTTTTCCCCAAATTTGTATATATGAATGTAGAACATGAACCTGAGAGTCAGACAACCTAAGTTCAAATCTTCACTCTACAATTTACAATTGTTACCTTTAGAAAGCCACTTTAACTCTCTGTGCTTCAATATTCTCATCTGTAAGACAGGGAAGTAAATAGTAACTACATCATATGGGGACTGAATGAAATTAATAAAAGTAATATGTTAAAAGTAGTATTTAACACATAATAAACACTATGCAAATGATTGCTATATTTATTATAGTTATTGTGATGAGGGAAGATGGGTTGAATCCCAAAGGAAACTCTTGGCTAATGTCATATAAAATGTATCAAGGGTTCAATATGTAGAAAGCAGTAGAGCTAAGGGGTAACCTGCCTTAACTGCAAGAAAATGCCAAACAGGAAATATCCTCCAAATATTTCTATTTATACAGTACATGACACAAAGTAGAAAAATAATGAAAACAGAGTCATTCTGCAGGATTTAGTGTTCTTTCGTATATATTTTAAATATACATGTGCAATACATTAAAATATATAGATGTGTGAATATATATTTACATATATATGTATATGTATATGTATATATATATATATATATATATATATATATATATATATATGAAATCACAGAAGGGATACATAAGCACACTCACTCACACGTCCATGCGCATACCCCAACAGGACCCATCTATATGTAAACCAGATGCAGTCCGTATCAGGCCAACTTGGACACAAGTGAAACCCTATCTCAGCAGCAGACTTCAAATTGCAACTGCAATCGAGTAATCCTCCAGTTTCTTCTCCCAAGTGTAAGGCCATTTTGAAATACACTGAGAAGAGCTCCTCCAGGTATATGGCAGAGCCCAGGGCCCCTCTGGCAGTGCACAGTTTGCCTGAGTAAGGACTGCAAGTTTGGAATATCAAGGAATTATCAAGAAAGAGGGACTTATTTTGGGCCCTGAAACTAATAAGCAAACATCTATATAATAACTTTAACTCCAGAACAATGCACTAGTGTCAGAGAATCCTTAGATATCTGAGTTCTAAGCAAATTTCAGGCAGAAGCAGAGAGAAGTGTATGTTGTTACTCATCACCTTCCAGCTTGACCACAAGACTGAGCACAACTTTTAAGGAAAGATAGGTTTAAGGTATAATCAGGCAGACTTATAAGATAAAAACAAGGTACTTAAAATGGAAGGATCTAAAAGCAACATAAGAGATTACAGATATTGGTTTGGATTTATAAATGGTCCAAGAAGCCTAACCTTACATATGGCACCATTTGCAGCAATATCATTAACATTATTAATAATCATCATAACATATTTATATATACAAAAATAGAGCAAAGCAATTCTAGAAGAGGAAGTGTAGGTGAAGATGTGGGACTGTGTGCAAGCCAAATGTCAATACACTTCAGGAAGATTCAGAGCCAACAAAGATTAAGTGGCACATATTTATGCAGAATATATTCAACAAAGGAACGTGGATGTCCCTCCTTCTTCCCCTTGTGTATGACTATACACTTTTTCTCAATTCTCCACCCTGAAACACACATCCATGCACACTTTCAAAGGGATGATATATAGAGTCTGGAAGTCTTAAACTAAGTTGGAGCACCTTGATTTCAAGCAAGTGCCCTCAATCTCTGAATTCCTTGGTGAATTTAGGATTCGCTTACAGAGGAAAACTATATAATTCTCATGTCTTTTAGCAGCAGTCTTTAGGAGCCTACCATCATAACTGCAGCCTTTTCCCATTGAAAAGGGTTTGCAGCCCAGGCTCTTTGTATTTTTAAAGAAAGAAGTCACTTCTCTATGTTATATATCTTTCATCTCAGTTTTTCACTGTTGCTGAAATCTAGGTTCTTAGGCAACTGCCATTGCAGAAAAAGCCACGAGCAAGCACAGTGTGTGCAGCAAAGAGTAGATGCAATGGCGAAGATACAGCTTAGTTAGGGCTTCTTTTCCATACTTGAGCTTCTACAAGGTGACTGAGTCAAAGGTGATATCCACTGGGGGCAGCCTCAACGCCTGATAGTTAATTAGCTACCCACCATGCACTGCAGAAAGACCACCACAGTAACTTGGCATGATTACTGAAAGGTAAGTGGAAGGGAATGGCTTTCTGTCATTGTTAATAAGAGTCCTAGGAAAAAGCCCCATGACTCAGTGTGGTGCAGGGGAGAAAATATTGAATTAAGTCAAAAGGCCTGTATTCCAGTCTTGATTATACTATTAATTCAGAGTGGCTTTGGGCAAGTCCCTTCCTATGTCCAGCTTCAGTTTTCCCATATATAAAATAAGGACAATGAACTAGATTAACAGTTAAGATTCCTTTCAGCTCTAAAGTTTTAATAACTTTTTATGCCCATTATTAAGGCCCGAGCCATGCAGTCTCAGGGCTGTTTTCTTCTAAAAGACAACGTACCTCTGTAATATCCTTTGCTTTGTCCATTTAGCTATAAAGCACGTCTGCCTTTGGCACTTGGGTCAGACATACAAAGTTATGAGCATCCTGATTTACTATCCTACTCAGCATGCTAGTGGAATCTGTCAATATTATATGTTGATTATTGGGAAGGAGGAAAAACTCCAACAAATTAAATCTGGAAATGTAAGGTAACTCAACCTCATATGCTCACATACAGGTGAGTGTGATTGTGAATGCACACACACATCAGAATACAGACTATTGCTAGTAATCAGTCCATTACAGTAATACATTTCCCTTAATAAAAGTTAGAAAATAGTATAGCATAGCAAAGTTTGGCGTCTAAGGAAACACCTATGGAAAAACAGCACTTTTGGACATGTTAGAGAAAGGACAGGTAGAGGAGCACAAATATAGATCAAAAGATAAAAATACAGGTAAAGAGAGGATTAATCTAAAAGACAGAGAGGAGAGAAAGGAAGAAAGAGAGAAAAAAAGAAAAAGTAAAAATAGGCTGAGAATGAAGAGGGGAGGAAAATAGAACAAGATAATGAAAGAAGAGAAAGAGGAGACAAAAGGAATAGAGAGAAAAAGGGCAGTAAACAGGGAGACAGGGTCATATTCCCTGGAAGGTTGAACGCTGTTCCACATGTGCCTATGAAAACCATCTTAGAAGAAAGCTTCCAAAGGCACTGTGGAAAGCAGAGTGACAATCAGAGCCTGCACCGAGAGGCATTGCATTGGGGAGCCCCTAAACCTCCACGTTGCTGGCTCTGTCAGTCCTCAGTGTCCAAACCTCATGCCCAAATACAGTATCACCTGAATTTGCCAGAACAGCCATAAGAGCTGAGCTGGTAGGGTAAAAAGGTTGAAGAAGAATGGAATAGATACTGTGAAAAATAACAAGGCATCCTGCACCAGGATGTACTTTGCCATCCCCCTGATGCTGCAGGAACAAAAGAGGTGAGGCCCTAACTTTGGCTAGTTTATTACTCCTCCCCCCTCTCCAAAGATGAGGCCAATACTTTATTGATGGAGAGCAGGAGGAGAAAGCTCTGGATCCATCTTGTAGGAAGGTCATACAGACTTTTCCTGGGCCTTGGGAAAGGGTGCACTACCAGAAGAGATTTTTCTGCACACAGTGTTGGTGTGCCTCTTACAGCGGCAGCCTGGTCGCCGGAGGCTATCATAGCCCTGCTGGCACAGATGGAGGCATCCACGGGTAGGCAGGTAGCAGCACAGGCAGGGTAAGAAGAGGGAGATCAGGCTCATGGCTGCCCAGCGGATGAAGCAAGAGCTAGGCCCACAGGAGCAAGGCTCATCAGCGCAGTTGTCTTCATCATCAGTGGAGCAGTGGTAGAAGAGGCCTTTGACACAGCAGAGACAAGTGCCATAATCGAGGAGGCTCTCAGCAGAGCAAAGGCAACGCTGGTTGCACAGCCAGCAGGAGGGGAGAGGGCGAGCTGCTGTGCAGGGGACACACTTGCAGCGCCCACACTCCTCACAGATGAAGAGGTGCTCACTGGGGTGTCCTGCAGATTGCTCAACTTCTCCCTTCAGAGCACCATCAGCCTTTGAGTGGACCCCTGCTCCAGGCTGGGTTCGGATGATGGACTGGCCTGAAGGTGAGGGCGTAATACTGGCCAAAAGCCTTTGATCAGAGGCAGTGGTGCTATGGGACATTGAGCTGGCAATGCTAGATTGGCTCAGATGCTGAGGCAAGGGCTGCAATTGATGGCACTGGCTGAGACTGCGGGGGAGAGCAGTAGACATGGTGGCCAGGGACCAATCAGACTTGTGGGTTTGAACGATAAGAGAAGGACTGGAGAGGGCCTGTTTACAGGGGGCTGGAGGCCGTTCCACATAATCATTGCTAGCATGAGTAGAGCGCAGCTGTTCAATAGGCAAAATTTGTTGGAAATCATCTATCACTGTGGCATCCATTTTGCCTTGATTTTTGATCTCTGAGTTTTTTTGCGTCAGAGTGGCACTTATGGTGATAAACAGGAGCCCTTGTAGTTACATGGATGTCAGGACACATCAGAAAATCCTAGAAGAAAAAAAATAGAAACAATAAACACAGGTATAAGTGCTTTTCAGGGAGCCAACAAATGTCAGGTCCTATTAATACCACTACCTTTGATCACTGTATAGTAGTATTCATGCTATATATTTATGTTGTAATTGACTCTATCTACTTCTTAATAGTCTATTCTGGTCATCCCATTCAGGTTATAGTGAAGTTTGGGAGCAAATACTAAGTAATGACTCTTTTCATATTCCATCATACAAGTAGTTTCACAGGAGTGGGTAATTCATTCTAAGTTTTGGTAGGAGAAATATAAGCCTTGAGCATCAGAATTCTAATAAAAATAGAACCAATGTTAAATGTAAAATGCACTTCCTAAGGCAATCCCAAAACAAAAGAGAACACCTCAAAATTCTCACATGAGAAATTGCTCATATAGGTATGTGTATGTGTGTGCATACAATAAAAAAATTTCATTTCAGTGAAATTTGTGACAATGAGAAAATACAGATAGGAAAAGACATCGCTTGATTCAATGTAGGCAGGCATGCAAGCAAGGTACAATAATAACTGATATGGCAGAGACACAGAGATAGGAATTAGGCTATCAGAATAGGAAAAAACTTTGTCAAGAGTGAAGGAAGTCAACTTTTCATTTTGTAATTCTTATCACCTTACAATGGCTTTGATTTATCGGGAGCTGATTCTTTTTAAATGACATACTGCCTCCAAAGTCAAAATTGTTTTTAGACAAAAGAGTAACACTGGAGTTGAGTGAACTACAGAGAACAATAGAGAGCAAGCCCTGAATTATTTCAAACATCGCCTGTAATTGTACTTATTACCATCTTAGTCAATTCCATAATGATGATATTTATCAAGAAGATTCTGCTTGGTCTGTTTTTCTTTAACTTTACCTTATACGAAAAAAAAACCTGTCTTCTTAAAGGGTATCAATATTGTTATGATGTATTTCAGCTAAACTAAATATCTAGAAAGTGTATGTTCACATCCCCACTGTGCTGCAAATAGCTGGGTAGTTATTCTCTTAAGGAATCTGAGAAAGCCTAGAGCTGACAATAGTGACAAAAAAGAAAGTACTATAAAAAATACTACATTGGGGCTGGAAATGAATTCAACTTAATGGTAAAGTACATACTTAGCATATCTAGTAAAATAAAAAAAATTAATACACTGCAGTATCATACCACCTAGAAGACTGAACAGCAAAATGTGTACATATAGACACAAATCCAAGAGACATCATGAAGGTAACGAGACCTAGTAAACAATAGCATGAATAAAGTATATATTTAAAATCTATCATATTTTAACCTTTCTCAAAATAGATCAATTACTCGAACTAATATAGAATGAATAGCTTGAATGTGTAATATAAATGAATGAGAGAGAAAACAGTGCCTGATTAGGTTTCCCTAAGGAAGTAAGCATGACACTGCATTGTGCCCAACTCAGTAACAGGAATACATAAATGATTCAATGATTAATAATTACCAGACATAGGTAACTTTTGAAACTATATCCCCATGCGAACCTGATTAAGTTTACATCAATTAATTTTTGAAAAGAAGATTTAATTTGGTTAACAGTAACATATTTGGCACATCTCATCAAAGAATTATTGTAGCAAAAATTTTACTTAGCTAGTTGTTTTGATGTTAAATAAATTCAGCACAAAATAATGCAGATAAACACTATGAAGAACCCAAGACTCAATGATTTATGTTACTTTTGTCAAATCTTGTCAAATCACTTGCTTTTTCAGGGCCTCATTTGCATTTTATAAAATTATAGGAGTGAACTAGATGATCCCTGAGGTGCTTGCCCTATCATGGTCTATATTTCTATAGCAATGAAATTCAATAAAATAATTCTTTTCACCTACATTGTTTACATCTTCAAGTCCTTGAGGGTAAGCTGGTAGATGTGTCCTTGAGTTGGAAAATTCAAAAGCAAAAATGTATGTGTTCTTTATTTACTTGCACTCAAAGTCCCCTGAAACCTCCCACCTCTACCTTTTCATTATAGATCCCAGACCGGAAAGAAACAGATAGTTTTCATTTGGACATGCAAATAGATAAGAACACATTGTTCAGTTGGCTTGGAAGGTATATGTGGATGTGGAAGGTTTGGACTGTGAGGAATCTTTTAACAAATTTATAAGAAATGGATTTATGTCCCATTTACCAGCTAAAGATTTTGTGGAGTTTCCAAATCCTTTATACTGTAAGCATGATAATGTATATGGTAGCTGCAGTTTAGACACCTTTATTTACCACAGGGTACTAGAATCATCATATATTAGAAATCTTAAGAAGTAATGATTCAAAAGAAGAATTATACAAAGTCTCAAAGTTACAGGAGATATTTATGTGACATTTTAAAGACAGGAGTCTAAGGATGTCACTAGGTACCTCAGGAATATACCTAGAAGTTTGAAAGCTAAGATTGGAAGAATCTAAGTCATAATACAAATGACTAAGAACCAATAATGAGAACCATGTTTGAAGGGGATTCTTTCTTGGGAGCAGAAGGGTACATGATGTTTAGATTATAAGGTGTATTAGAATATTGATTAGATTTCTACAAGACTAAGGAATCGAGAGGCTTGGTTGGGGGGCGTCAGCTGGGATGATGAGGTACTTACTGTCTTCCTTTCAGGTAAGGGGACTGACAGGATTAAATCAGAAGGTTTCTTCCTGCTTTTTACAGTCTTTTATTAGTATGGATTCTGGGATCCGGTGTAGAAGATCTGCAATACAGTGGGCAGTAAGACCTGGGTAAAATCAAGTTGTTGAATAGGTTTAAATAAAAGGATCGGATGGCAATAAACTGTTTGCCACAATGGTCCTGCTGAATCTGATCTGGCTAATAGGGATCAATTGAAATAGATACATACCAAAGATAAGGTCTGAGAGGAAAAATGTAGAGAAACAAATAGGCAACAGACTGGTGCAGCACATAGACTAAATGAAAAACTAACACTACCTGCATGTTTATGATCCAGAAATCCATCCACTAAAGAGCCATTCATTGTAAGCAGCAACAGTTAAGAAACTGACTGTGCTTTTGGTCAAAGCCATGCTCTATTAAATGAAAATAAGTGGATGTATGTATCACATATTAATGAACAGGAGTCAAGGTGATTACAAGTCATTGCACATATTGATGGGATCTAGTGAATTTTTGTCACATAGTGCCTCTGCAGTAATGAATGATGCATTGTAAACCCACTCCCATCTCAGTCTCTCTGGCCAGGTGCTTATAGCTTTCTCAACAGTTATTTTGTATTCCTGAATTTACTGCGTTCAACCTAAATAGAAATTTTTTTTCTTATGCCAATTTAGGGACTAGAGGGCTAAATCCATTCCAAAAAAGCTAATATTTGTTAATGAAAGAAAATATATTTTCTCCCTGAAACTTAAAATTTGCCACAGTGATAGTAAAGTTTATAACTTTCCTATCTATAGCTCATCTATTCTAACACCTTAAGATAATTCTGATTTCTATGATAAATCTTTTGTGATACAATATGACTCAATGTTGATTTCAAAGAAAAGAGAGGAAGTGAAGACGGAGGGCTTGGCTGCTATTTTCTCCCACTTTCATAGATTCAATGCTGTTTTGTACCTCACTGTGTAAAGGCTCTGGGGTGTGTTACTTCTTTTCTGTACTCTGCTGTTATATACACTCGTTCTCAGAATAACTGAAAGCAAACATAGAGGGAATTTCTGCTATGGCTTTATATGTTTTCTTAGTTCTACTGTTCCAAAGTCTGCTCTCTAAAAATCCCTCTCTGTGCAAAAGCATTTGCATCTCTATCAAAGCACACCCCCCTTACAAATACCAAGTTGTATATAGTTTACATTACTAACCTCTCAGCCACTGACTGGGCCTCCCTCATACCGCATACATCTTGCTGGAGCTGCCAGGTTCTCACCACATTTAACTCTTAATTTGTCACTTTGCTACCTTAGTCCTATTCATTAGTTTAATAGTTTCATTAAGACTCATAGCAGCTTATTTCAAACCAAGGAGTCTTGCAGTTTTAAGACCTTGCATTATTAAAGATATGTTATAGTGACTAGTGCCATAGGGAAAATTGTAATATCAATTTTATTTACATATTTCCAATCCTGAGTAAAATGGTAAGAAGCTAGTTGTTCATTTATAAAACTATGATCTTTTCTTTTAACTTTAAATCTTTTTATAAGACACAAGAAACATAAATTATAATCATAATGCTAGTTCTATTTTGCTGTGTGGTTCTAGGCAAATGACTTCTGTTTCAGTTTTCAGTTTCTTCATCAACAAAATGAAGGATATAAAGGAATTTTTTAGCCCTTTCTTGTCTAGATGCTCTACATTTTAGAGCAGCCTAGATGCTGGGTTTGTTGGCTATATATCTTAGCCTCAAATTCTTTTTAGGAGTAATTAGTCTCCTTTCCTTTAAGTCCTTCCCCACCACTCAGCTCTTCAAATCTGAGTAAACACCTCCAAATCCAAGTCTCTTGATCACTATCTAGACTATATTTCACAGCTAGAGAAACCTAAAAACAGAACACTAAGAGACAAAATGTATAGAATGGTAAAATCATGTCTCAGTTATGTGTTTACATCAAAGAGAACAGAACTAATACCTAACTGTGGCTAAACTGCTAGCCTGTGCCTTATTTGTATTTATGTATGCAGCTGACTTGTTGGGAACATGATTTAACAACTGGTATACTGAAGTTCATGTGATAACACATCATATTACATTATATTCAGCAAGGTTTTCATATGAGCAGACATTAACAATACTGTAGTTTATATTTTAAAATAGATTTTCTGTTTAAGAGTTCAGTGTCTGTTTTCTATTCATCCAAATTGGTTTGCAGCATGCAGAGGTGAGTGATAATTATAATTAAATGTCTGTGCAGAAGTATCCTGTAAACCATTGCCCTAGGTCTTATTAGTGCCTACTGGCTAACCAGACATGCTCAAAGGTTCTCACTTTTGACAAAATTCCCATCTGCTATACATAGGAAGACATGTGCATACACATCCAAGGTAAGGATTCTGAGATTTCTAGATCTTTGCTCTGACTCAATTTAAGGGGGTGGGGTGGGTGGGTTATGCCGTGTCAGCTTGCGCCATTTCCACCCAGGGCAAGGTGATGTGATGAAATCTGAACGATGCACAGCCCAGAATTTTGAGCCAATAGCAGACTAGCCCCAGACTGACAGGGTGCCCGCTGAGCAGCAGACTGGCCTCAGCACGGGCTCTTCCTCCGTCCTCAGCTTGGGTGGTTAGGCTGCATGCGTTATGAGGGGCCTTAGGAAAGCACCAATGCATTTAAAGGTCAACAGACTGAACATTAAATACATTTAATTGGCATTTGGTTTTAAAAGGATCATTTTAAAGTACTGTCTTGATTTATAAATTTCCAATATGGATAATTTTCTACAAGAGCTGATTCATTTAAATTTCATTTAAAGGGTTTTCATTTTATTTTACCCACACGCTTGCGTGCGCGCGCACACACACACACACACACACGCACACACAACTGCACAGGATAGCTGGAATGAATGGCAATCTGTGCACCGCATAGAAGGAATTCTGGAGTGATTAAGAGCTAATCTCTGTGGCTTACCTTGAGAAAAGGGTTTATCCATGCTGAGAATAGCAGAACTAATGCTTCATCTGGCTCAAAGAACCTCTTCTGAATCTTTAGGTTTCTCCACCTCTTTTCGGAAAGTCTGAATGAAAACTGGCAGTGAAGCCAGAAACAGTTCTGTCTTGGTCTTTCCAACACAGCAGAAAAAACAGAAACAGACAAAAACGAAAAAAAACCCGAAAAACATAACAACAACAATAACAAAAAAGGAGGTGGTGATGGGGAATTCAGACCTGTAGTGGCAGATACTTTGGATGGATTTTACATGCAGCTCTAAATCTTGATGCACGCATTCCCCAAAGAAAGCTCAGCAGGGTAAGTTGTTCACCTCCTCTTTCTCCTCCTCCTCTTCGTTCTCCTCCTCCTTCTCCTCTTTCTCCTCCCCCTCCCCCTCCGCCTCTTTCTCCTCCCCCTTCTCCTTCTCCTCCTCCTCCTGTTTCTT
>PVJX010026477.1:0-25792 GCA_004027295.1 Dolichotis patagonum | reverse complement strand
GGACACCTTAGCCAAAGACATTTGCTCTCTGGTGCACCACCTTATAGGTTTCTGGACAATGCTTCACCACATCTGTTATTTGATATTCTCACAACAAAAGCAAATCCTACTAAATATGATCCGTGAAAGTCTGTGAGCTTTGCCAATGCCAACATAGGAAATATATACCACTTCAGAATGTAAGAAAGATTTGAGCAAGCAGCCTGGTAAGGAGAAAAGACAAGTTAATTAACCTGTCAAATCACTCCATTCAGAGAGCATACATTCAATAGAAACTGCATAATGAATTATCATTTCCATTTTCTTGCATCACTTTGTGTCCTTGTTCATTGTGCAAGAGGTAGTTATAAAACAGTATGTTTTTTGCAAAGATCACTTATGGTGTTTTATAGTATACAACAATGTACATGCTTAAATTCAGATGTGGAGAAGTTTAATATGAAATGTACTTCCAGTCCTTTGCATTGGCCACTGATAGTGAATGCTAGAACTCACTGAAGAACATATGTAAAAATGTTTAAAAACTATTTACATTTGCTAAATTATATTCTTAGTTTTAATGCATAAACATTTAAAAACTATTAACATATTGATGATATTAACATTATTTTCATCTTTAACCAAAAAACTGAAACTAATTAAAAAGTTTTCATGGAAGTTAAAATGATTTGTTAATACTGTCTTTATTATATTTTTCATGCAAACGTTGCCAGATAGCTAAAAGTATAGCTATGCATAGACAAGAATAGGTAAATTGAACCTTTTTAAATGTTGTACTGAGTTATATAAAAATTAGGTTTGCAAAAATTTAGTTGTTTTCTAACTTTGAATTAGGGTTAAAAACTGTACTCTAATGCATATTCTATTTAATAATTATTTAATGTGACTTATAACTCAATATTTAGGAATATGCTGTGTGACTCCACCTCTTATTTGGGTTCTGTAACATTATGAACTATGGAGCACTAGTCTGAATTTCACCCTTCACTTGGACCAGCCGGTACAGCATCACGCAGGGCACACATGCAAGCAGAACCAGTCATAAGAGCAGAAAGCACAATGTCTTAGTAACTAATGAAGAACTGTCCTCTTCTTTACTCCCAGTCTGTGTGAGATTTAATCTTACAAAATTGAGGCTACACGTTAGGGAAAGAAGAAAATGATTGAGCATGACCTTCACCATGATGACAGAAACACTTTGAAACACTCCTGACTTTTTTGGGCATAAAATAATGCAGCTTAAAACAAATTCATTCTCTGACTTTGACCTATTTAGGTTTTATTTGCTCAGTTAGTGAATTTTTATTAGTTCATATTAGTTGTACAGAATTG
This sequence comes from Dolichotis patagonum, assembly GCA_004027295.1. Classification (NCBI taxonomy): domain Eukaryota; kingdom Metazoa; phylum Chordata; class Mammalia; order Rodentia; family Caviidae; genus Dolichotis; species Dolichotis patagonum. The sequence goes on along the minus strand of PVJX010026477.1, from coordinate 24,460 downwards.
GGTTCCTAATTGCACATTTGTTAGGACATGCACATAACCTACTTTGATTTCCATCTTCCATTATTTTTCTACCTCTCCTCCTGTTTTTCACTGATCCCCTCTCCTCTTTCTAATAGGCTCCCTATCACACTTGTGCTGTCCCTTTGATCTTTTCCTAGATTCCTCAAATAAGAGAAGCATGTCATACTTATTTTTGAGTATGGCTTACTTTATAACATAAATAATCACCAATTCCATTCATTTACCTTCAAATTACATTATTTAGGTCCACTTTATAGCTAAATGACACTTCATTGCATCTATATAACACATTTTCTTTACTTATTCATCAATTTTGAACCATTTAGGCTTTATACATAGTTTAGCTATTGTGAATTTTGTTGCAATAAATATGTGTATGCAATTATTTCTACTTGTATAGTTTGCTTACTTTAATTGTTCCAGATATGTAGCAAGGAGTGTTATGGTTTTGGTCTGGATGTCCCCCAAGCCTCATGCAGTCTCAGGCTTTTTTGGAGGTGGCTGAATCTAGAGTGTGTGATGCTGGGATTAAAGGTGTGTGATTACAAAATCAGTATACTGATTGGCTTGGCAACACCCTAATCCCAGTTGTCTATACACAATATATGAGACAGAATGAGTCTTGCTTCTGACTCATTGCTTTTGCTGTCTTTTATCTCAGTAAATTGTTTCCCCTCTGATATATGTCACCTTGCCTTGGAGCCAGCCAATTACAACTGAGACCTCTACAAACTGTAAGCAACATAAAACTCCCCTTTTAAAAGTGAGTGATGGGTATTTTGTCTTAGCAATGAGAAAAGTAACTAAGACAAATGGGGTAGTTGAATCAATTGGTAGCTCTATTTTTTACCTTTTTGGGGAACCTCCATACCCATTTATACAGTAACTATGTTAATTTACTTTCCCACCAAAAACAAGAACAAGAAATGTTCTTTCTTTATTACCAAAACCAATTTAGAGATTCAATGCAATCTCCAACAAAGTGCCAATACTATTCTTCAAAAACCAGAATTAATAAACCTAATATTTATATGGAAATACATAAGATTCAGAATAGCCAAAAGCAATCCTCAGCAAAAATAGCAATGCTGGAGCTATCATAATGCCAAATCTAAAAAATAATACTGAAGTATACTAACAAACACAGCATGGTGCATGCATAATAATAGGTATGGTAATAAAATAGGATAGAAGACACAGAAACATATCCTTGAATCTATAGCCATTTACTTCTTGACAAAGGAGTCAAAATAATGCTAAAGAAAAGACAACCTCTTTAACAAATGGCACTGAAAAAAAAAGGATATTCATATATTGGAAAATGAAATTTTACTGTTATCTCTCACTTTCTATCAAAATCAATTCAAAACTGATCAAGCTTCCATACACAATATATGAAACTTTGAACTTTGATAATAAATGAGGAAAAAACATTTCCAGATATAGATCACAGCAATGATGTCAGATAAGAATTCCACAAGCACTGGAAATATTAGCAAGAACAGGTAAATGAGATTGTATCAAATTAAAATCTTCTGCATTGCAAAGAAAACAATCAGCAGAATGAAGTGACAGCTTTCATAATTGGAGAAAATATTTGCTAACTATTTTTCCAATAGAAGAATAACATTCAGAATATATAATGAAGCCAAAAAATTAACAGCAAATGAAAGTATTCATTATATGTTGCAAATATGTATTAATAAAAATAAAAAATTAATATCAAATAATAATATAAAATAAATGGATAAGTGAATTTAGCAGACATTTCTAAAAGAAGAAATATGAATATCCAAGGGATATATGGAAAATATTTCATACCTTTAACCATCAGGAAAATGCAAAAAACTGTTAGGTTGAAATTCCATCTCATCTCAGTTAGAACAGCTTTCATCAAGGAAAAAGTTAAGTAGTGACACAGACTTGAGGGGAAAAAAACCCCTGTAGATGAGCATTTTAATTACTTCTTGTAGCCTTGATTATGCAAGTTAAATAAACTTTTTTGTTACTGAAGAGTGACTATGAAAATAATGGCATAATGATATATAGAATTAATGGGAAACAAAGACACCATCATTATAACTCGTGAGTTATGTTCAGTAAATCTCACTCTGTGTGTATGTGTGTGTTTGCAATGTTCAGCTATTTTATCTCAAGGAGAGACATTCATTTCATTGTCTCATACATGACTTTCCAACGTTGATTGATTTTTATGTTTTTCTTTTATTTCAACAATTATAAATGAAGTAGCCACAAACATTTTTTTACTTGTCTTTGGAAGTCATGGAATTATATTTTGTTAATAATTCACAACTTTGTTGAACCCACTATGTTAGAGTGTAAATTGTATAATTTTGTTAGAAACTGTCAGTTTACCTACGTCATTGTACATTGTACCCCATCAAAAAATGTGCATGTGATAATCAGTTGTTCCACACTCTCAACAAAACATTGATAGTTTCTAATTATAGCTATTTCTGTGTGACAGTAATGACATAAAAGGACAATGATGTTTGTGTTTCAAGCATTAATTACAGTTTCATTGTGGAGATTTATCTCCACCCAAAAATGTGTATATGTGTTTTTATAGAAGAATTTTTTAATAACTGTCAAATCTTGGGCGGTAGCAGGTGACTTTCACTAGGAAAGTGAATAAATACACCATGGCACATCCAGACAATAAATAGTATTTAGTGTTAAAAAGATGAGCTACCAAGCCATGAAAAGATATGAGGAAACTTAAATGCTTATTATGAAGTGAAGGAAATACATAAAGAAGTCTATGCATGGTAATTTGAAATTTTGGAAAAGATAAAAAGATGAAGATAACTGAACTATTAGTTGTGTGTAGGACGTAGGGGAGAATGAAAGATGAATAGGGAGAGAGAAACAGAATGGAGAACTATGATGGTTACTAAACTATTGTAAATGATACTATAATGTTGGATACATGTTATTTATAACTTTGTAAAGTCATAGAGTATGCAAATTCATCAGTTAAATCATAAGATAAACTACGTGTATGAATTCCAGGCCATAATGATCTGTCAAAATAGATTTCTGAAGTGTAAAAAATGAAATAAAACACATTAAAATTGTGAAGATAGCAGTAAAATTATCTCTGAATGCAGAAATTGTGGTCTTGTACCTGGAAAATCATAAAGACCTTACAAAAGAATCTTATATAAAAAATTTTAATAAAACTTCATGATACAAAATTAATACAAAAACCCAATTCTCTCTCTCTCACTCTCTCTCTCTCTCTCTCTCTCTCTCTCTCTCTATATATATATATATACAGTATGCTATCCAAAAAGAAAGAAAATAATCTCACTTGCAATAGAACAAAAAAATTTAAATATAATGATGTAAAATGTATGCACCAAAAATTAACAAAAAAATTTAAGGAAACACATATAATAGGAAACAAATTTAAGAACACACATATGATAGGAATACATTACTTAGAAGATGTAATGTCACTCTACCGTCTTTGCTATATAAATAATCTACAGATGAAATTTCATATGGAAGTGCATTCCTAATTCCACTGGAAGTTATACAGTAACTTAAGACATCTAAAATTCCCATTGAAATAAAAAATAACTTGAAATAGCAAAAACAGTTTGAGAAAAAATAGAGTTCAAGTTAATTGTAATTTCTGATTACAAAATATGTTACAGAACAACTACAATTGAATAAGTGGTTATGGTACAAATGAACAGACATACAGAATTATGGAACAGAATAGGGAGTCCAGACATTAACCTAAATGTATTAAATCCATTCATCTTCAACAAGGTATCAGAAATACAAAATGGAATAATCTCTTCAGAATTTTCCATACAGAAACTAGATATTCAAGTACAAAACAATTTTGTAGCAATATCTTACATCACATGCAGTGATCAGCTCTTGAAAATAAATGGGATAAAGAATTAATCATAAAACCTGAAACTGAAATTCTTAGAAGACCATGGAGAACAATCTTTGTAATTTTGCTTTTATTGATTCCTTGGATCTGAACAAAATGGCAGCAATAAAAGCAAAAATAAACAGGTAGGAACTCATCACACTCAAGAATGCCATACAGCAAAGGAGACAGTTGAAACACTGACAAGTCAAAATATAGACTAGCAATTTATGGTGTCTGATGAAGTCCATGTTACTGATTTATGAGCAGCCTTTTCACTGTAAGCTTCCAGTTTGGAAGAGGTGGGGAACTGCTCTTTGATCTTTCCTATGAGCTTACTAATGACCCACATAAATATTCTGCCCTCCTGAAACAGACCTAAATTTCTCCCAGTTTCCTAATAAAATCATATGGGAAGTAAAGACTTTAACAAATGGATTTCAGGGAACTCAATCATTTGGTCTATGGTTAGGGATTAACACCAAAATAGGAAAAAAAGAAAACAATACAGTTTAATAGAAAACAAACCAAAATAACACAAAATGAGAACAAGAAAAAAAAAAGGAGGACACAAATGATATCATTTAAAAAGAGCAAAATAGTTGAATAGTCATCTCTCCAAGAAAGACATATAAATGACAAAGACAACCAGGTAAATGAAGAAGTTATCAGTATCACAAAATCATAAAAGAAAAGCAAATTAAAATCACACTGAGGTAGCACCTCTTACCTGCCAGGATGGGAATTATTTTTAAAAATGCAAAAGGCAAATATTTGTGCAATGTGTAGAAACTAGAATCCTTGTTCATAGTTGGTCAGCGTCCAAAATGAGGTAGCTACTATAGAAAATAGTATAGCGATGCCTCAAAAGAAGTGAAAAATGCAACTATGAAATGATTCCGCCATTCCATTTTTTGGTGTTAAGCTAAAAGAATTAAATCAGAATCAATCTGTCACAATAGTGTAATTAACAACACATTTTAATCATAATTTATAAAACATTTTACACCTTTTAAATTATTAAAGAAATAATTGTAAACTTTCCCTCTATCAGCCTACATGTTTTTTTTTTCTTTAACAGATCTTTTATGTTTAAAAGACCTTTGGAACAGAGTCTCAGCGTTGTGAATGGACAAACTCGATTTTAGTATATTTTAAATGAGCATTGCAAGAGGCATTAAACTTCCAAAATAAGGATGTTTCTAATGGATCTGATTAACTACATTTCATCAGTCCTTCTAGATGTTGATGAAGGCACAGCAGGGTAATTGCTAGCAGTATAACAAATGGTGTGTTTTTTTACTACATTCATTCTTAGAAATCATAGTGTCAAATTTAATCTTATAATAACAATTATAATGCTATTAGGAGTAGAGAAAGACTCCTGAAAAAAATCAGACAGCCACTAAAATGGTTAGTGTTCTAATGTATAGCAATTTTGTTGCTCTTAGCGTAGAATTTCTTTGTGATTGTATTTGTGACTTGATCCCAATGACATAGATTTGGATTGAACCCCAAATGATGTAAAAGTATGTTAAAATATTTTATTCTGCACTGCTAAGAACAATTTGAATCAAGGTCTCTCTTTTTGATTTTTCAATTCCAAAGGATTCTTTGCAAAACATGTACTAGAAGTAAAAATGCTAATTGAATCCTCTCATTTACACCTTCTATTTGTTTTCATTCCAGCTGTGTCTCCTTAGATACTTCAGAAGCCAGGCAGGTTTGCACTTAATGGTTTTAACTGATTGCAAATGCCATTTAATATAACTGTTACAATTTAAAGGAAGGAAGTGAAAAATTCTATCATGTGGAAAAAAAAATTCTATCCTTAGGAAAAAAATTCAAATTTTCCTTCATTAGGTTATTTAATTATTTGTGGCATGCATGCCACATCTACATTCAGTTCATTTAAATTATGGGAACCAATGTAGTTTTTGAACCAACATCAGATATTTGATATACTGAACTAAATAATGTACTTTTGTTGTGTGTATTGCAAGATATTTAACATTATACATAGCTTCTATTTACACAAAGCTAATAATACACCGTCCTCTCTTCATACCAATCAAAAATATCTTCAGACGTTGCCAAATGTCCCCAGGAAGGCAAATTCAAAGTCAAAGAGATTGAGTGTCATATTAGTATAATATTCATATAGGATTATTATTTTTCAAGGACTGATTGTCAAAACCTGTGAGTGTTCCCACTCCCTCATAGAAAATGGTGTCATATTTGCATATAACCTATGCATATCCTTCCACGTAATTTAAATTATCTCTAGACCATTTATAATTCATAGTACATTGTAAGTTCTATGCAAATAGTTGTTAGATTGTATTGTTTAGGGAATAATGAAAAGAAACAATCTATACATGTGCAATTTTTATTTATTACTGAAAAAACTTTAACAATAGGTATTTGATACAGAGATGACTTCATTTAGTAGCACTGGCAAACTAATCTTTTTTTTAGTTCCTAGGATAGTAAAATTTAATAATTACATGAATAGTATTTTTACAGCATTAGTTGAACTGAAAAATAAGAATTTTGCTGCCCCCATAAATATACTCAGATTCACTTTGAAAGTATAAAATAAAAACTATAAATACTTTAATATATGTGCTAATGTGTTCCATTTATACTAGTAGTTCATCTTAGATCACTGAGAAGAAAGTTTTATAACATTTTATATTTGTTTGTTTGTTTTACCTTTGGCTTTTTTGAGACAGTGTCTCTCTCTACAGTTCAGGCTAGACTTCAACTCACTTTATAGCCCAGGCTGACCTCAAACTCCCAGGAATCCTCCTGCCTCAGCCTCCTGAGTGCTGGGATCACAGGCATGCACCACCATGCCCAGCTTGTTTGTTTCTTTTTGTAAGAATTTTCTTGATTTATGTCTCATATTCTGAGTTGCCACTTTGAAAATAATGATACGTAATGTAGTAACTATTAATATCCTTTTATTTTGCTATGACATTTTGTTTTATTTTTTCATTTAAAAAAACTGGGAGAAAAGAAAGAATGGATAACTGTTTGACCAAATATTTTCCATACAGTGAAAACTGCATAAATATGTTTTAGATTTGAATAAATAGCTATAGTTCTAGATCTTGAAAATACTCAAAATCTACTGAATAAAATGGAAAAAAAAATCAACTGAGAAAGCCCAGCTTATGTTAAAAAAAATAATGAAAATTTTGAGATCAAGAAACTTTCACCCAAGAGATACTCAAAAAGAGCAATTATGGCAACTTATCCTTGAAGAAAACACAAAAATCAGATGGCATCAAGTTGATATAGATGAAATGAAAGGAAAAAAATGCCCTAAACTCCTACTAAAGCAAGTATTCTACAAAAAATTGACATAGAATAACATGGAACTGAAAGCCATTTCCTTGCATGAACCTTATGAAATAAATTTTCAAGTTCTCTTTTTTTTTAATTGAAAGAAAGTGTAGGTGGGGACCAAAAGGAGGGAGACAGAGTAGCTAGAAGTTTTACTAATAAAATTCTGATAAGGTACTATTTGAATAATTATATAAACTTTAAACTCTTTGTAGATAATTAATAACATGATTTATACATTCAAATATAGATAAAGAATTATTTCTTTTCAGCAAATGCTCAGTGCTTAAATGTACAAAAATTAAAGCTTGTTGGCATATTATTAGGAAATTTTTATTAAAATCCCCAGGCTTATTTGTTCAGATTTTTCTGTGCCACCTTTGTCTTCAAGTATAAGAATCTTCTTTACCTGTGGCTGTAGGAGGATTACTTCTGCACTGCAAGTATAATTATTGACTTCACAGCAGAGGGACAGGCAGAAATGAGAGTGTAGCCCTCCCGTTCCTACTGCTGTGTTAAAGGCTGTGGGAGGTTACTTTGGGTTGGCATGTCCCAAATCCCATTACTACCTTACAAGGAAAAATGGTATTGATGTCCTTAATAGAATCAAGGTTCTTAATAAACTGACTTAAGAAGAGCTTATTCAGCTCTAAACTAATGTAAGGAGGCCAATTCCATTTTCCTCTGTTGTCTAATTAGGCCACTTCATACTCATATTTGTCCCTTAAGGCTTGTGAACTACAATAGAGTAAAGAAGAAAAACTGTTTTAGGGAAAATTTGTCTTTTATCAGGTGATTTAGAGCTCAAAAATGAAGGATAATAATGTAGAAGCTAGAGAAGGAGTTCAGGTAAAGGTCATTGCAACAGAAGAGAAACAACTCAAGAGGTTGCTTTTCGTTTCTCACCATTTTAAAGTGCAAGCAGACAGTGGAATGATAAATAAATGAAAAAAAAAAAAAGGACAGGCTAGGAAAGGCTCAGAAGAAATGGAAGAAACACAGATTGCATTATGAAAGAACTTAGAAGTTTCTCATAGGTCACAAAATGGTAAATAATCACAGATCCTCCATAATAGGATTTCACTGAGTATCTTTTCAAAGACACTTTAAAGTTAGACCTGAAGAATGAAAAGGGTCAGAAAGTGGAATGAGGAAAAAAAAACAGTAACTAGTGCAACAGCACAAAGAGCTGACATGTCTGGCTCTTTCCAGAAGCCATCTGAGGTGAGACATTGGAACACTGCACAGGGCAGGGAGGAAACACTGCTGTGTGGGGAGCAGCTCGTCCAGGTCTAATGTCCAAGAGCCTTTAAAATGCTGGAGTGAATGTATTTTCACATATTCTGGAAGAAAGAGAAAATGCAGCAATTTATTTAACACAGTTGTTATTTAATGGCATTTACGTTTTAAAATGGTACCTCTGCCTAATACTCATGGGGTATTTTCTCCGCACTTCTTTTCCTGGTTGATGAAGATGCTTTTATAGCTTACTTCTTAACCTCCACAGATTTCTTCAAATGTTACATTTTCAGTAATCCCATGCCTATAATCCCAGCATTCAGAGGTTACTCCTTGTAATTTTTAATCATCTCAAGTATGTATATTATACCTATACTTCCTATGTAATCTGTGTTTCTCCTATTAAGATATAAATCTCACAAAGAAAAGTATTCATGTTTTTCTGCTGAATGCTATCCTTGGATAACCCAAAAATAAGTTATGTAATACATTAGCCTAATAAAAGTTTTTTACTAAATGAATTGTAGGAAAATTTCAAATCAGAATAGACAAGCAGGATTTGCATCAGCAAATTTTTAAGAGATTTGACCAATTTAAATTCTAAAGTGTTTTAAAGAGTTGAAGGACTAGTGACAGATTCAAGGTAGGGGAAAAAGAATGGGTAGTTGGTGAGGTTGAGGGATTATTGCCTGATTTTGGCTCATGGTGCATTTTATGAGAAGGAGAAGGGGCAAGAGAGAAGGAAAGGAAAAATACAAGTACAAGGACAAGGACATGGAAGAATGAGGAAAGTGAGGAAGAAAAGAAGAAAGAGCAAAGGCAAAGCAAGAGGTGGAGTGGAAAATGAAGAAAGAGGAGGAAGAGAGGAAGAAAAACCAAACATCTGACTATTCCAGTATATTAGTAAGGATTCTTTGGGCTACAGCATGGTAAATCTATTCCTCCTTAAGTGACTACACTTTCCTAAAGGCATTCTATTAACTTATGCTATTATTTTGAGAAGTTGTATAAATGGGAAGACTTGATGCAGATTCTTAGAATATCCATTGTTCAGGTTGATTGTAATCAGAACCATCAACACTGGGAAAGTAATTCACTGCCTCTTCTTCTAAGTCTCACTAAAGAATGTTTATTCTTTTAGGTGCTTTCTTAGTTACTTTTTATTCATTGCTAAATTCCTGATGTTGGGATTCCCAAGTTGGGAAAGGAAAGGTTTATTTCTTACAGTTTTTGGAAGTTTCAGTCCATACTCACTTGGCTCCAAGGCAGGGTGGCATGGTGGGGCCGCAGTTAATGGTGGCAGCAAACAGCAAGCGGAAATTGGAAATTGGCAAGAGAGAGAGAGAGAGAGAGAGAGAGAGAGAGAGAGAGAGAGAGAGACCCCTTCTTCCTGCCATTACATCACATCCTGGCTCCATCCCCTAGGAGGGTGTAGCACTGACACCACCAATCCAAGCACCAGACAACAAATCAATCATAAATGCACAATGCAAATACATGAGGTCTGGGGGCCACTGACATAAACCATGACAGGTGCTTTAGCATTCCACATTCCATATATAATTTCTCACAGCCAGGCTTCAATAAGGGATTCTCCACAAAGGAAAATGCAAATTCTGACAAAACAACTATTTTTTTTTCCAAAATTAATAAAAATTATCATGATGATAAAAAATTATCATGAACATAGCAAAAATTTTCTTCCGGATAATAGGTAGTTTTCTGTATTCATTCCCATTTTAGACAGCAAATGTCTTTGTAGACTAATTATATGCATTTGCTATCACAAGCTTACTTTCTATTTTATCCAACTGATAAGTCATACCTTTTGAACTGTGCATATTTTTGTTAAGTGAAGTGAAGGTGTACCTATGCTTACAAGGAATGACTAATCATTGTAATTACAAGTTGCCAACCATTTCCACATTCTTGAGCCTATTCTTATCTCTTCTCCTCATATTTCTATCACAATGGTACAGTTGGGATATAGCCTGAGACTTCACTAAAGAAATAAAATTGCAGAGTAAGATTCAGAAAATAATACTGTAACAATAATACATCTTACTTAAATTACATGTAGCTCCTCCTACAGGACAATATAGCTAATACACTCATTGAAAATGGCTGCCACTGATTTTTTCTGCTTGTTTCAAGAAATCTGGCATACTCTAAAATCAGTACTTTCAAATTATATACGAGTTTTTTTTCATTTTTTTCCAATTTTTATAAAAAATTGAGTGAATAAAATTCTATATTTATTCTCTGACTGTTATTTCCTGACTAATTTATTTGAACTTATTTTTAATTCATCCATTACTACAAGACAATGATCGATTTCAATAAGTCAATCTTTGCATTTCTCAATAATTCATCCTTTTCTTTTATCTTTGGTATAATTCCTTCTTTTTTATTGCAACTCATTTTCAACAATGTCATTTTTATTTGAGGAATTCTTTAGCCTAGGATAATTTAATCCTATCACTTTAATATAATCATCATGTTTATTTTATTATTTTATTTTATTTTTAATCTTTTTGAGACAGCATTTTGCTCTGAAGTTCAGATTGTCCTTGAGCTCACTTTGTAGCCCAGGCTTGTCTCAAACTTTCAAGGATCCTCCTGACTCAGCTTCCCGAGTGCTGGGATTATAGATGTCTACCACCACACCTTGCTTCCATCATGTTTAATATCCCTTTCACAATTGATTTTAATTCATATTTTCCTTTAATTAGATAGTAAGCATGTCTTGGTTAATTTTTTTTCACTGCTGGGACTAAATACACAACACTCAAAATGAAGTAAGAAAGGTTTATTTAGCTCACTATTTGTGGAAGTTTCAGTTCATAATCAGCTGGCTCCAAGGTACAGTGGCATGGCACAGGGGCAACACTTCAAGGCAGAAACCAGAAAAAGCTGCCAGAGCAAAAGTGGGGAGAACAAGTCTCTTGTCCTACCTTATATTACCTGTAGCTCCCACTCCCCCCACCCAGGAGGATGTAGCACTCACACCACTTCTGTGCCTTCCTCTTGCAGTGGCTGAGAATATTTACAAAGTAAGGATCCTGGCTCCCTGCGGAGTCTCTAGTTAAACTACTAAACTTTTCAGGTTGACACAATGTTTCAAGCATAACAAAGCATTACTTTGTGCTCAATATTTTCATAATGGAAAAATGTGCCTCTAATAAGACTATGTGAATGCTTCTGGTTCAAAAAGACTTTTAATACAGACTTACTGATTTGTTACCTTCCTTCATGTTTTGTATGAATTTGAAGATTGTGCCAGCAGAAAACATAAGCTAAGGTTTCTAGTTTCTGTCATCTTGTCCTGGTCATTTTCTCAGAGCTTCCCTAAACTGCTCAATAGAAATTTTCCAGTTCATATTTTTGGTTGGGCGACTCTTGTAGGTTCTTGGTTTCATGCATGAAGCCAAGTTTTATGTCCCCATCTGGTTAGGAATAAATATTTATCTCAGTTTATCTATTAAATCCATGTGTTCATGTCCTGGGGATCTAAATTCACATATATGGTTCTAATGTACTAGCAATTGTTTGCTTTTGATTCCAATTCTTAGATAAAATTACATTTCTGCCTTTTGTTCTGTTCCTTGGATGTTTCTTTTCATTTTCTTGAGTTCAGTTGTATGTTCAGTTTCATCTTTCTGTCTGGTATTTTTGTGTGTTTGAATTATCAGACATCATAGGAGATCTGTACTATTTCACTCTCACACATTAACTAGAAATCCCCAACCATTTTCCATGAGGGCCTTACTATTCATTTTAAAGTGTTAACCAGCATTTATATTACCATTCTACAGTCACCTTCAACTACGTCTTATCAATTAAGAGTCCTCTCTACCGCTGTTCTTGCCTAGTCATCTATCTTTAGATTCTCTGGGTGTGGAAAACTCCTTAACTTAATAGTTTGATCATCATTTCAATGTGTCAAATATAGAACTCAAATTTGTTCTAAATCTACTCATTTTTCATCTTTACTGTTTCTGGATATGATATTTACACACTACCAGACCCATGCACAATTTTGATTATTTTGGATACATGAAATGACACTCAGCAATATAATGTTCCTCTCACTTATACTCAACCCTCTTTTATATAGTCTTTGCATAACCAAACTTCAAAACAAAAATTTGAAATCTTTGCCCACTGTATGTAACTCTTTCTTAATTGTTTGAACCCACCCTTCTACCCACTTTCTACTAAGTGCAGCATGTTGGTCTTTATTTTTTTACATTTCTTATTTTGTACCACATATTTCTTTCTTCTTTTCCCTTTGGTACTGTCTATATCTTTCTTGCAATGTACATTAACATTGTATGCAAAAATATTGACACTGATGAGATTAGGCTTATCTGTAGGCACAGGTATCATATTTGATAGGAATTTTTGAATATAGGTCTAAATTTTGATCATGGAAAATCAGCTACAATGAAATAAAACAACTAAAAATAAGTGAGTTGAATTTAAAAATCCATTTCAGGGAAATTATATATCAAGAGTCCCCATAATATACGAAGAAAAAAATATGTATTGAATTTAAGAGATTTATTTATGTATTTATTGTTGTTTATTTATTATTATGTATTTATTATTTATGTATTTATTTATGTAAAGTTAAAATGAAACAATGTGATGGAAATGCTATTTTGCAATTTGTCTAGTAGCTTCAAAAACTTTAAAATTCATACTAAAAATTACTAAATTACTAAAAATTAAATGCATTATATATATATTAGAACATATTGTTTACTTCAATAACATCTGCAATTGTTTAATTGCCATATTGCTTTGTTAAAATAGAAATAACCTTCAGCTCTTTCCTTTTAGAATACAACATATGTATGTTCTTTTCTGAATTTGTGTAAAAATTCAAATGTTTCTACACTTATTTTCTTGGGAAGATCATTTGCTTGTTTTGATAATGATAAAAATAAATAATCTCTTGGATGGAATACCCTCCTAAAAGTGTCTTAGATAGCACTATGAAATAACTTGCCTGTAAATAGATGATCTGGTATGTGTCATTTAGCCACATCTTTTAGTTCCATTGAATATGCTTTTTAGATTGATTTAAGATATTGCTCAGAATGCATAGTCAGTTTACTGCCATGTACATGTAAGCTCAAATAATTATTGTTGAGAAGTAATAACTTTTTTCTTTACCACTGTCCTTACTTTCAACATTTATTTAAATAACTAAAGTTAGTTGACATCAGACTCGCATAGAATCTTAATTTAAATATAGATACCTATATTTTATTTATCTAACTCAAGAAGCATTTAATTGGACAGCTCCTCCCACCTGTCACTATAAGAGGCTCAAAGAACAGGATAATAGAGGCAGTAATCATTGAAAAAACAAATTTATTTCAACAAATTTACTATTAAGCATTATGTGGGGTTTTAAAAATAACATTGAAATGATTCTTGCTAAGAAGAAATTAGCTGATATTTTGTGGTACAAAACAGTACTGATACGTTTATGATTGCACAGAAACATTGCAATAGAGAGCATATTTACTATTTAGAAAATACTGTCAAGTGTTTTAAATGCACAGTATCATTAAGTACTCATGCAATATCCATACATAGAAAAAAATGATCCATGAAAATGTCTCATTTACCTGGCCCTCCGCTGACAACCTCTTTCATTCCTCACTGCATTTCTACTTCTAATGTCTGATACAAGTGTTAATTATTAAAGTTGTGATGCCAGTTCAGTTTGCTAGTGAACTTTAACAGTTACTGAATTGTGTAAATTTGATAATTCACTTGACTTCTAGTGGCCTTGATACTACCATCTATTAAAAAAGGAGATTATAAACTCACGGAGTTCTTATCACAATCAAACAGTTCACTTGTTGAACAGTTTACCCATAGTAAATAACTCACAAACTCTAGTCATTTTATTTTTTTTGCTATGACTCATTTTGTTATTCTTTACTACAGGAAAAAGACAGATACGAGTTACAGTTAGTTTAACTACATGCCGGTTATGCAGTGTTGTACTTCGATAATGTGCTCCTTCAAAAAATGCTATGCTACTAACCTTTAGAGACATCTACTGTTAATTTTTGAATAAGACTTTTATTTCATCATATCTGTGATGGAAAAGCATTAAGATGTTCGTGTATTCATTCGTGTCATAGATTTTATACATTTCTGTACAATTCGTCGAGGTAAGTGCAGTAACAAAAAAATGACAGGACAGAACATGTATTTTCATAAAATTTACTATTACAACAGAGCAAAAAAGTAATGATTTGAGTTTGGTGGGCATTGGTATTGCATTAATGATCTAATCATGATGTTATTTAATAATATAAAATTTGTGAGGGCAGAGACTTTGTCTTCCCCACTGCTGAAACTGCAGTGCACATAGCAGGCACACAACACATATCTGGGAAAGAAAAATTTAAATGCTACATGAGAGATCCAAAAACCAATCTAAGAAAACAAAGGAAAGATTTTTGAAGGATTCTACAAATAAGGATTAGGAAATAAAAAAGATATGCAGAAACAAGCAAGCAAACAATTATGTATCACTTCCGGAAAATATTAGGAACGGTAAGTAACATGAAGTTTCAGAAAAGTAACTTATAGCTCTAGAGGTTGCAGGATAAAAAGGAACAGGGAATCTTGAAGAACGTTACGTTCCCTGTTAAGCAGCTAACAGGTCAAAGGAGACACACGCATCACAGCAGGAACCAAGCCATGCACTCGTGTATGCCTATAGAAGCAAATTGTAAACTAAATTTAAATTTTAATATTATAAATTTTGTATAGATCACCTGAGTATTTTGAGATTTGAAATTAAATCACTTTTACTGGGACTCCACTCATAACTGGACATACTTTATCTCTAAAATGCTTACGCAAATATTATGCTAGATGTAGACAACTTGATTGATATATGACACAAAGTACAGTTACTAGATTTCACAGTTGTAGTGCACTAATTATCTAATTAGAAATTACCTACTCTATGCTTCTTTACATTTTTATCTCTTCCCCCAGAGACAAAAACATTCTCCTTACTGAATCCAGGATGCTGAGTAACTATTGAGGTAGTTTATTAAAATTACTGTTTAGCAGATGGAACATAATTTTTGAATGATTTCAGTAAAACAAAAATAGGAAGATCAGCTATAGACTGATAAGTCTTTCTTCTTTCTTTCTTTCTTTCTTTCTTTCTTTCTTTCTTTCTTTCTTTCTCTCTCTCTCTCTCTCTCTCTCTCTCTCTCTCTTTCTTCTTTCTTTCTTTCTTTCTTTCTTTCTTTCTTTTTCTCTTTCTTTCTTTCTTTCTTCTTTCTTTCTTTTTCTCTTTCTTTTCTTTTTTCTGCCTATATTATCAGGGTAACATTGGCCTCACAACTATTCATCTAGAGTGGATCTCAAGAACAGAGTAGAATGAGAAGTACAGTAAGATTTCCAGATAGAAAAGGTAAAACGACTAATGACTTACAAGTAAATTTCACATTTTCTAGCTTCATAATGTAGTCTCTTCAAATTATTAAAATTTTCTTTCATTGGAAGTTCTTAGAGATTTTGTAACTTTATGTATGTTTAATTCAGCACTGAAATGGCCATATTTCTTTCTTTAATAATTTCTTTTCTGTATTTTTTTTGATGAGGGAGAGGTTGACACAGGGTCTTGCTTTGTAATTCAGACTGGCCTTGAACTTACTATGTAGCCCTGGCTGACCTCTAAATTATGGAGATTCTCCTGACTCAGCCTCCTGAGTGATGGGATCAGAGGTGTGTGCCACCCTGCTAGCATCTAATAATTTCTTAATGTATTAAAATATTAGTCAATATTATCATTTCCTAACTTTAAAAAGCTTAGATATTTGCTGTAAAATATGTTCTAAAACTCTACGGGATTTTTTTTCTTTTTACTCTTTTTCGTGTGTGTGTGTGTGTGTGTGTGTG
The DNA here is from genome assembly GCA_004027295.1 of Dolichotis patagonum. Taxonomy (NCBI): domain Eukaryota; kingdom Metazoa; phylum Chordata; class Mammalia; order Rodentia; family Caviidae; genus Dolichotis; species Dolichotis patagonum. The sequence goes on along the minus strand of PVJX010026477.1, from coordinate 7,986 downwards.
TTACTGCCTTTCTTTGCATTGAGCTACATTCTCAACCTTTTTTATTTTTTATTTTGAGGTAAGATTTCACTAAGTTCTTCAGCTGCCCAAACTAGGCACAAACTTGCCATCCTGGGATTAGATGTGCACCACTAAACTACGCTTTTATTGGATTTTTAAAAAATCTTCACTTGTGTTTGAAAACAATTTTTATACAAAATTTGCTTTAAATTGTTTAAATTATACACATTTCTCCTCATATTGACACCATGGTTATAATTAGGCGGTGTAATGACAAATTGATCTTTTTCCAACAAGTAGATTCCAAAAAATTGAGCTTTTGTTTTGAATATTCTGTTGAATTCCTTTTAAAATGTCATTTTAATTTTAACAGTTTTGTAAACAGATTTTTTTAAACAAGTTCAAAGTCTTAATGGTTATTTTTAAATTCAAATATCTTATTACAGTGTAAGACTGAACTAATAGACTTCCTCAGAAAATCATCCATCAGTGTTTTCATAGATATTCATATATTTATAACCCTATACTTATATGTTGTCCCCTATTATATACATATATTTTTATGTTTACTCATTATTGTGACATTTCTCAATTTTTAAAAAATTCTAGCCAATGTTTGTCTACCTTAATAGATTTTTCCAATATCTTTAAACGTAACTAATATCTTTTAGTTTTTTTTTATGCAAAAAAGTTTTGTTAGTTTGATTTCTATCACATTTCTTCTTGTTCTTATTTTTATCATTTCATTCTGTATTGTGACTGACATACAAAGTCAGTATTGCTTTTCCAGTGAGTTTACGAATAAGGGAAATCATGTAATCCAAACCTGCCTTGGTTCTAACATGATAATTTCAGGAATGCCTTATGATTTTAGTCTATTATATACTTCAGCATAGCAAAAATGTTGGCACTCTTGAATTAGCATAAATATATTCTAGTTCCTATCAATATTCCAATGAGAAGCTTAATCATTTCATTGACGTGTAAGACGTGGTCTTTTATTGAGTAAAAATGAGAAACTTTTAAAAATCAAATTGTTTATTTTTTCTTAGAAGTTGTCCAGTACTTAAAAGAAAATTTCAAAAACAGTAAAATTAGTACTGACATTGGCATAAGAACCAAAGGAATACTCAGTGGAACAAGTAAATGTTGGCTAAAACTAGACATAGGTATATTTCTTGGTTCATGTCAGTGGCTCCCAAGCCTCAAGTGTTTGTGTTAGGCATTGTGATTGGTTCATTGTCTAGCACTTTGATTGGTGGTGTCAGTGGTAAACCCACCTAGGGGTGGAGCCAGGATATGGTGTAATGGCAGGAAGAAAAGGTGTCTTTCTCATTTGCTGGTTTCAACTTTGCTATTTGCAGTAACCATAAACTGTGGCCCTGCCATGCCACCCTGCCTTGGGGCCAACTGAGTATGGACAGAAACCTCCAAAAGCAGTAAGAAATAAGCTTTTCCTTCCTTCATTTTGGGTGTCAGGTATTTTGTCCAACTAATAAGTAAAAAGTAACTAAGACAGTATATGCAATAATTCAATATGATGAAATTAACATTGGTCAACAGTGAGATGAATATATTATTTAATAAACTGGCATTCCATTTGAGGGGAAAACATATACATATAAAACAAACTTACTACATAGCTAGGTACGTATCTGTCAAACTCAATATTTTAGTGAAAAAATAATAAACACAATATAAAATTAGCATAAAATGCAATGTTTTAAAGTTTTTTAAAAGCATGCATTACAATAAGAAATCAAGTGACAAATTACACATACATTTGATTATATATTGAACTTTACTTTTAAAAAGCTTTATAGAAAAATAATTCATGAACAATTTAAAACATATTTTAAATTTAGGTGAATATTAATATGGATGACCATCTAATGATTGACATTCTTCGAATATTTGCAGAATCACTTCTCATCTTTATTTTGCTTTTTAATACCACATATCATTCTTCAAAATTTACTTTTACTTTAATTATGTCTCTTTATCCCATAAAATATGAGCCATCAGCTAAAGTTATTTTTTTAATGATATATATCCAGTAAACTACATACAGCCTAGTTCAATAGAGTTTTAGTAAATATCATTTAATAATACCTACCACCATAGTATGAAAATGCATGTTATGTAAGATACTAAATAAAAACACAATGTTAACAATTAAAAAGATTCTCAGTGTTGACACAAGAAAAATCATTTCTTTCCTCATACATTTTAATGGCAAACTTTAATTTCTAATTTATAATGATTATTTATAAGAATTTAGAGAAATATATAATGACATAAACTGCTGGTGGAACTGTAATTTGTGGAATAATACAACAATAAAAGGTATGGATATATTGTGGTATGATATTGTATTTCTGGACACTTATTTTAGAACTGTAATGAGACAGGTAAAACATCTACAATGATAAATGTTTATCCCTATGTGTGTATGTGTGTGTTTACATAATATAAAGGATGTACTGTATATAGATATATACATGTAAAATATGCATATTCATGTATTTATGTGTATATATTATAAACACACACCAAGTAGGAATTTATATGCAAATTATAAATACTTTAAATATTATCTTCATAACAGTTTCTCAATTATATCTCTGTCATTTTTTATCTAATGTATCTTGATAGGATAGATGCATAGCTTTAGAAGTCTAGTACATAATTCATCCAAATCTTTGTTTTTCAATTTTTAAATTTGAATTTTAAAGGGAATAAAATAGAGCAACAAAATGAAACAAAACGGCGATAAGACAGCAGGAAATCCACAATAGTTACTATATTGCATATTGTGACCCTGTCAATAGCTGCTCAGACTACTGGCTTTAAGCTTGCAAAGTCAATCAAACAATATAATTGTTGGGTTGTTTCCTTACCTCATTTCTTATCATCTCAGCCTGTCTTCCTGCAAATCAGCTAGTTGCTTATGGGAGGGGAGTTTCTTCTCTCCTGGCTAGTATACCTGCTGGCTCATGGAGGGGCTCGACCTCCTTCCTGGGTCTCTCTGCCTGCATGGCCCTCATCCAAATCTTACAAGTGTTACAAAATTTAGAGAGCTTTTCAGCTGTTTTGTTTTAAATATTTATATTATACAAGGGCTGAAGTTTCATATTTTAAGGAAAAAAAGAATGCATAATATTTAAGAGAAACATGAAAAATGTCACAAAACAGCATAATTTATTATCATAAGGTCAGAAATTATCTCCTATATAGCATTGAATTTCTGACAGCAGGTAAAGTGCTTAATAACTACTGGGTGGTCAGCAATGATAGACCAAATAAATAAATGAATAAATGTAAAAATTAAGATTCAAATTAAGGTAAAAATATGACGAGAATACTTCAAACTTGTTTTTGCTCTATCTTTAGGAAGAGTAACCTGAGCCAATCCATTATTAATGGAAACAATATTAATACAACTTCTTTTTCAACAGATTTTTATGCATTTTTCTATAGCATTGAATATAGTCTCCAGAGTTTGTGTCTCTATACTTAGCATACCCTTTGATTAGTCCAGAAATTCCCTGTTGCTAGTAGGTCCATGTAAGAAATGAGGGTCAGCCAAGATTCTGTGTGAGAATAAGGAGAAAACCTCCCGGCTGGGGCCAATGACCTACTCTGTTGCACGAAGCCATCCTCATTTCCCCCCTGATGGGCTCTGGCTAGGTAAAAAAATAGCAATGCTGATTGCTCAGGTAACTAAAGTCATAGAAGAGGTTCACTATCCAATTAGACCCACTCAGACAAGTCAGCAGAGCATCCTGCTGAGGAAACATAAGGCTTCAGTGCTCATGATCCGTCTGAGTGAGCTGATTAGTGATCTACACTGTGGTGTCTTATATCTCACCTGCAGAAGAACTTGACCTATCAGAACCAAGGCTCTTAGATATTTAAGAAAGAATATAGGACACAAAATGAGATGCAATCAGTATCAGTGGTTCGGAATTTTTTTTATTAATTCAAACTAGGAGGTAATATTAAGAGTCATTTTAAAAGATAGTTTTTAACCCAAAAAATGGTATACTTTTTCAAAGAAAATATATAGATCCAATTTTGTTTGATTTAATTCATTGGGCCTAAGTGCTCATATAAGATTTAATGAACATAAGGCTAAAAATGAACTCATTTAGGGTACAGTCTCACTTACCTCTAAACACAGGAGACATTCGTGCCCATATTCATGGTGTATACCTGTAAAGAAAAAACTGCAGGTATTTAAATAGCAGGAAAGTAACAAAAGCTTGGCAATGTTCACAGACTTGTGCATTTTCATTCTGATATTAGAGATTTGAGGTGAGATAGAATCCAAAATCTTGTAGATTCATCATCAGTTTTGAAAAATGTGTTGAAACTTTTTGTTACTTTGACAGAATTCTCATGCCGCAGTAGTAGTCAAAAATTGAGAAACTCTGAGAAGTCAAGGGTCTGAGGAGAGAAATGGAGACTGGAATAAAATCACCCAGAGCAGTAGGTATTACATTCTCTAGTGGTCTAAATGAAAGTTTGATAGTCACTTTGCCTAGGCTGGCAAGTGAAAACAAATTTTATACATTCATAGTTTTAGCAACTGTTCTGAGAGCTGAGGACTCATTTTCCTTCTACTCATTTGTACATATCAGTTTTAGAGAGCTCATGAGATATTTAGGTACCGCTACCTCACTGTAGGTACACTTTTGCATCATTACCTTAGTTTTTTCGTTGGCATTTACACTTGGTGCTTCACTACTGGGTTTTTGTTTTTGTATTGTTTTGTTTTGGTTTTCTTTTGCTTGTTTTTTTGTAGTCTTGGGATTGAGCTCAGTGACTGATGAATACTGGAAAGTAACTCTACTGCTGAGGTTTATAACTGTACTTGACTCTAACATATATCTTGTCTCTGCTTGCACTTCAGTGTAGCCATCAGGGTCTCTGTCAGGGGGTGAAACCCTAGGATGTAGCAGGAGGTTGGGATTTGAACAGCAAATGTGCACAGAACTTCAGTGTGTGAAGAACTTCCTTCAGTTATTTACATTACACCCAACTTATTCAATATTTTCGAAACACTATTATGATGGCAGATTTTTATTTATTTATTTAAAAGGTAAAGTACATGAAACATTTCAAAACTGCATGCTCCTTAAGACCTAGCACCTTGTTTCATGACATTACTAGAGGGTCAGTGAATGTCAAATGAAGGAATAAAAAACTGAAAAAAAGCCAAGCAACTACATCTTACTTCTTTCTGAAATTTGACCTTCTACACTATTTATCTGTATGTTAATAGAATGTTTAGCTAGTTTGTGCAACTTTAAAAATATCCGACCGTTACGACAATGTTTTGATTTTCATTATTTCTTCTTAGCTTTAAGGAGTAGCACTGAGAAACCATGTTGAAATTACTTTTATGAATTAAATCCAAATTTCAGAGTTTCCAGAGTTTTCCAAGGCTACTTTAAAAACAAAACTTTAGTTTATTTTAAATTTAATAAAAATATACAAACCCACATTTTTATTAAAGGCTTTAATGTACTATTATTTACAGCTATTTTCTTGTTAAATAAAAATCCTTAGTAGCAAAGCATTTGATCTATTTCAGCTAGTCTTTATTTCAACATTTTGTTCCATCTCATTGACTTTGTCTTACACTTTTCTATAGATATTTTCTTTTCTATTTGACATTTCAGCAACAATAATCTTGAAAACTAAAATTAAAACTCTTTTCTCTACTTTTAACATCATGGCAACCTTTCTTCTTTATCGTGGCATTTAATTAATTGTGTGTATTTAAGGAAACCCATTTCCTTCTAACTTTATCTTCCAGTTTGCTTTCTACTCTGAAAATTGACAGGTAATAAAATGTCTAGATCAGCACTTTTATACAAACTTATAGAAAGTCAGACTTGGTGTCAAGCTCTCTCAGACATATTTAATCACTGTGAGTGGAAAGGAAGACAGATTTTGATTAAGATTAGCTAAACCAATCAATAAAATCTTTGAATTTGCATAAGTTACCACTGGTCATGTCCAATAACAGAAACAGGCTAAAAGTCAACCTTTGAATCATTTGCACAAAATGAGATAACTTGGAAAAGGGGCACTTTTCTTACAAGGATTATTTCAAGTTGTGTGTGTGTGTGTGTGTGTGTAATAGAGAATTACACAAATTAAACTTTGATATTTTTGCTGCTGTCACTGTTACCTTTCCTCATTTAAAATATTTTCTCCCATTCTTATTTAGATGACTTTACTCCCAAAGCATGATTAAAAAAGACAAATCAGAGAAATCACAGAAAGAATAACCAGTGAGATACCTTTCTGCCCACCAGCTTTGAAGTTCCCAATTCAGATGTAGTGAGGTTCAAAAGGCAGGCAAGGTCAAGGTGAAGGTATACTACTTCAAACTCCTCAAGATCCATTGGATATTAGACTTAAACAAACAATAAATTACTTTCATTGATTAAATGTAGATTGAATTAGGAAGAAAGAATGGCAGGCACTGCTAAGGTTATGTCCTCCACTCACTGTTTAACGCAGCATGACTGATTCAATCTGCTGAGCCCTAAGGAAGGCCAAAGATGTCACTCATGGGCTCCACACAATGCAGGATCCTTAGAAGAGCAAAATCGAAAAGTTGCACTTTATCCATTCACAGCCTGGAGCCACTGTTCTCATTCTTGTCTTGTGTTAGCAGAACAATGAACTGCAGCAGGCACTGGGCTGCTCCACATAATAATTATAGGTATCCCACAGGCAAAGCTGTTGTTGCTTTTAAGACTTGACAGAATGTGTCTTGTAGGCATGACCTAGCAGATGGAGACTTTTTCCTTTCATCTTTTCCCAAAAGCCACCTAGGTGAAATATATAAAGCATCTTGATAAGGGATATATTTTCTCCTATAGGGGTAGGTTGATTGCTATAAGCTGCTCTTCTTGTTCATTCACCTTAAAAATAATTGCCACTCTGCAGCGGAAGAAGTCAAGTATAGCCACAGAGGCAGGGTAGACCTTTTGCTCCATCCTGCTAATTTGTGTCACCTACTGCACTGCCTTATGTATTGATGGTAGAAAAAAATGAAGCAGAAAATTAAGTCTGAAAGGATTTTTTGTCCTGCTGTCACTTTGTACAACATTTAGTTCAGTTGACATGACACTGTGCCTTTTGTTACATAAAACTGTCACATTGTCCCCTTCTAGTTAGTTGCTGTTGCTGGCCAAATCAATAATATCTGTCAAAACTGTCAAATAATGAAAGGATTTTATGATATGTTGGCTGCAGTGAATAATATTTTTTGCTCTCTTTATAAAACATTACAAATTAGTTTCAAAAATGTATTATAAATGAGAAAAGAGATAAACTATAAATGAGATAAAAACTTAGAAAAAAGGACATCACTTACACATATTAGGTATATGTTATTTGATATACTGCTTGTAATTTTTTGCAATATGAGAGAGAAGGCATTGCAGATTATAAAATGTAATATTTCAATGGCTAAGCAAAGATGTGACTCAAAAACCCTGAGCTTCTAATCACCTTTCCCTACATGTAATGGTAATATTCAGTTGCATAAGGCAGAGAGATCATTTATTCATATTTAGTTATCTATGAAAAAACTTCCAAGTTTTGGTTAGAACACTGAAAGGGGTTCTTACTGTTACAATTTTTCTTCTTGGAGCTTTAGATATTGCCCTCTAACATCAATTGAAAGAAAAAAACATGAAGTCCCAAAGCACTACTGCTGAAATCATTAGTCATAAAGGTTTTTATCCATCCCTCTAATTGAACACTGTCAGGCAAAGCTCAAGAGCTATTCCCAGTGAGCTTCAGGTAAAGATTTATATTTTCGTTAAGCAAAACTCAAACTGCTTTGTTCCACTTAGGAACATCTTTTTCCATTTTTGTCCTTACTCTCTGACCAAGCACACACACGAGATAATACTAGTAATGGTTACCTGAACTGCCTGTTCCATGTTATTTTTAAAT
>PVJX010026476.1:0-25798 GCA_004027295.1 Dolichotis patagonum | reverse complement strand
CAAAAAAAAAAAAAAAAAAAAAAAAAGCAGGAGTAGCGATCCTGTTTGCAGACAATGTGAACTTCAAACCAAGAATGATCCAAAGAGATAAAGAAGGTCACTACATACTAGTTAGGGGAAAACTTCAAGATGAAGAAATAACAATCTTAAATATATATGCACCAAATTCCAGAGCACCAAGCTATACAAAGCAAATATTAACAGAAATGAAAAGTCAAATAAGCAATAACACAATTATAACAGGAGATTTTAACACGTCATTGACCCAAAGGGACAGATCAACTAGACAGAAAATCAGCAAAGAAATAACAGAACTGAATCATACCTGTGAACAAATGGACTTGATAGATGTATATAGAGTTTTCCATCCAACAACATCAGAATATGCATTCTTTTCAGCAGTACATGGGACATTCTCTATAATAGACCATATACTAGCCCACAGAACATATTTAAGTAAATGCAAAAGAATTTAAATTATCCCATGCATGTTATCAGATCATAGTGCCATGAAATTAGAAATTAATGATAAAAGCAACTGCAAAAACTTCACAAACACATGGAAACTGAGTAATACAGTCTTGAGCAATCAGTGGGTCACGGAGGACATTAAAGAAGAAATTAAACAATATCTACAAGCAAATGAAAATACATACGTAACTTACTGGATTTTGTGGGATGCAATGAAAGCAGTCCTCAGAGGAAAATTTATTGCACTGAGTTCCCACATCAGGAAGACAGAACAAACACAAATAAACAACCTGATGCTACAACTCAAACATCTAGAAAAAGAAGAGCAAGCCAAGCCCAAAGCCAAAAGAAGGGAGGAAATTATAAGAATTAGAGCAGAAATTAATGCAGTAGAGACAAAGAAAACAGTACAAAGGATCAATAAATCAAAGAGTTGGTTCTTTGAAAGAATAAATAAAATTGATAAGCCCCTGGCCAACCTTATTTAAAAAAGAAAGAAAAAACTCAAATTCATGCAATAAGGAATGAAAAAGGTGAAATTACCACAGACTCTGTGGAAATACAGAAGATCATCAACACCTATTTCGAAAACCTCTACTCTCATAGGTTCGATAACACTGAAGAAATAGACAGATTCCTAGATACATATGAAATACCAAAGCTGGATCAGGAAGATGTAAAACTGCTGAATAACCCAATTTCTATTAATGTAATTGAAAATGTAATTAAGACCTTGCCAACAAAGAAGAGTCCAGGCCCAGATGGATTCACTGCAGAATTCTACAAGAAATACAAAGAAGACTTAATGCCGACACTCCTCAAACTCTTCAATGAAATTGAAAGGGCAGCAATTCTACCTAAGTCATTCCTGGAAGCAAATATTACTCTAGTACCAAAACCTGAGAAGGACCCGACTAAAAAAGAGAACTATAGGCCAATCTCCCTAATGAACATAGATGCAAAAATTCTCAATAAAACATTAGCAAACAGGATGCAGCAAATCATCAAGAAGATTATTCACCCTGACCAAGTGGGATTCATCCCAGGAATGCAGGGATGGTTCAACATACATAAATCAATAACTGTAATTCACCATATCAATAGAGCCAAAAGGAAGAACCACATGATCATCTCTATAGATGCAGAAAAAGCTTTTGATAGGGTCCAACACTCATTCATGATAAGAACCTTACAGAGAATTGGAATAGACGGTCTTTACCTCAATATGATAAAGGCCATCTATGACAAACCTACCACCAGCATCATATTAAATGGCCAAAAACTGAAAGCCTTTACCTTAAATCAGGTACAAGACAAGGATGTCCCCTGTCACCACTCCTATTCAACATAGTACTGGAAATACTAGCCAGAGCAATTAGACAAGAGAGAGAAATAAAAGGAGTAAAGATAGGAAAAGAGGAAGTTAAATTATCATTATTTGCAGATGACATGATACTTTACGTAGAAGACCCCCAAAACTCCATTGAAAAACTCCTAGATATAATAAATAAATTCAGCAAGGTAGATGGATACAAAGTCAATACTCAAAAATCAATAGCATTCCTATACACTAACACCAAAAATACTGAAAGAGAGGTAAGAGAAGCCACACCCTTCACACTAGCATCCAAAAAATTGAAATACTTAGGAATTAATCTCACAAAAGAAGTAAAAGAGCTATACAAGGAAAATTATAATACCTGAAAAAAGAAATAAGAGAGGACCTCAGAAAATGGAAAGACATCCCCTGTTCATGGATAGGAAGAACAAACATGGTGCAAATGGCCATTCTCCCAAAATTACTCTACAGATTCAATGCAATCCCAATCAAAATACCACTAACATACCTCATAGATCTAGAGAAATCACTCCTAAAGTTCATCTGGAACCAGAAGAGACCTAGAATAGCAAAGGCGATTCTAAGCAACAAAGGCAAGGCAGAAGGCATCACAATCCCTGATTTGAAATTATACTACAAAGCTACAGTAATAAAATCAACATGGTACTGGAATAAAAACAGGCCTGAAGATCAATGGAATAGATGGGAAGATACAATCTCAACCACAAACTCAGTCAACCACCTTATCTTTGATAAAGGGGCCAAACATGTTCACTGGAAGAATGACAGTCTCTTCAACAAATGGTGCGGGAAAAATTGGCTATCCATATGCCGAAGACTAAAACTAGACCCATGCCTATCACCATGTACTAAACTAAAATCTAAATGGATCAAAGATTTAAATATTAAAACAGAAACACTAAAATTGTTGGAAGACAAAGTAGGTAAAAACCTCAAAGATATAGGGCTAGGTAGAGAATTCACGAACAAGAATCAAACTGCATGGGAAATACTTCCCAGAATCAATAACTGGGACCATATCTTATTAAACAGTTTCTGCATGTCGAAAGTGATTTCCAGCAGAGTGAAAAGAAAACCCACAAATTGGGAAAAAAATCTTCATGGATTGTGCCTCAGACAAAGGACTTCTGTCTAGAACTTATAAAGAATTAAAAAAAATCAGACCCTTGAAATTCAAAGACCCAATCCAAAAATGGGCATCTGAAATGAATACACAGTTCTCAGATGAAGAAATACGAATGGCAAATAAACACATGAAAAAATGTTCATCATCATTAGTCATTAGAGAAATGCAAATTAAAACCACACTGAGATTCCATCTCACCCCAGAAAGAATGGCCAGGATAGGAAAATACTACCAACAAGTGCTGGAGAGGCTGTGGGGAAAAAGGAACTCTTCTACACTGTTGGTGGGAGAGTAGACTGGTGCAAAGACTGTGGAGGTCAGTCTGGAGATTCCTCAAAAAGCTGGGTTTGGAGGTCCCATTTGACTCAGCTATTCCACTTCTAGCCATATTCCCAGAAGATCTGAAAACATCATACCACAGTGATATATGTGCACCCATGTTTATAGCAGCATAATTTGGAATAGCCAGATCTTGGAAACAACCTAAGTGCCCATCAACTGAGGAATGGATAAAAAAGATGTGGCATTTTTATACAACGGAGTATTACTCAGCTATAAAGAATGATCACATCGAGATATTTATAAATAAATGGACACGACTTGAGACCATACTCATAAGCGAAATAAACCAGACTCACATGTGTAAATACCATACAGTCTCCCTAGTGTGAGAGTTGATAAGAGTATATAAGATTTTATGATAAGCATGATTCCCCACCTCATAGCTTTGAAGCCTTTCAATGTTTTCATTCATCAGTTTGAATGGTTTTATTTTGTTTTGTTTGACTATATCATGCATGATGGTATGAACAGCTGTTCTGAAGAAAACAAAACATTATGACAGCTATTGCTGATTTAATATCATCCTTCTTAAAAGTCCTACCATGCATCTATTCTTCTACTACCATTGATTCTATCTATCACATTGTGTCTTATTGGGATTTGAATATGTGTGATAGTATAAACAAAACTTTTTTATTGAAAATTAGATATTATAGTACCCATTTATCATTCTCTGTTATTCGGTTCAGAATGCCCTGTAATTCTTTCACTCTTTGAATGGTTTTATAATATTTTGCTATGTTTGATATTATTGTATTTGAAACTATGCTCAACTATAGCAGAGAAAGAGATATTGTGATAGCTACTGTTAATGTCTGGTTGTCTTAATGTAAAGTACTGTGTTGCCTATGTTGTCCTGTTCTGATCTGCTCTGTTCTGCCCTCTTTTGTTTTATTCTCTTTAAAATAAAAAAATATGTTTGACTTGAATCATACATTTATAAATTGTATACTTGTACTTAATTTTTGTGCCATTTATTAAAATTTATATTTACTAGTTTTATTTCCCCTTAATTTTTTAATACATACATTTATGACCTGCCTGGTAATTCTGACATTCATATTCTAGATTGCTTTCAATTGATTATTTTTTCTGCAAATTATGGACTGTCTTATCTTGCTTCTCTTCATGCTTGGTAATTTTTATTGGATGAAAATCATTGTGAATATTATTTTTTGATTGATACTTTGGTGTTCCTATAGTTTCAAACTTTATCTGGGATGCAGAGAAGTTACTTGGAAACCATTTCATACTTTTATATCCTGCTATTAACATTTCTTTGGAAGGACCAGACCCCAACTATGGCTTACCACCTATGCTTGAGGTAAGAGACCTTTCTGTGTGTGCTCCCCAGTGTTCTAAGAATCATGAGATTTACCAGTCTAGTTTGCAAAGCAGGTACTCTTCCTAGCCCTGTGAATGTCTGATATTCTTTCATCTAATCCTTTCAAGGATTTCTCCAGCCTGTCCGTTTTCTCACAGACATGGCTGATCAGTACTTGCCAGAATATTTAAGGGGAAGCCTCCATACATCCCTTTCTGCTTACTAATGTAAGTCACTATTTTTGAAAAATTCCAACCATTATATCTCTTCAGAATCGCCTTTTAACCACTTTAGTGGAAGTAAAGGTCTCTCTCCCTCTCTCTCTCCTTCTTGCTCTTCCTCTCCCTCTCTGTCTCACTTTCTCTCCCTTTCTCTCACTCTCTCTCCTCTGTCTCTCTCCCTACCCTGTGAATTTCTTTTCTACTATTACATTTCTTTCTGCTCTATCATGGGTGAATTATTCAGCATGGTCCTCAGTTCCACATTTCTGTATTTTTCACCATCTATTTCTTTCATGTTTGATGACTGGGAATTTTTTTCTTTATATCCAGGATTTTTATTTGATTATACATATTCATTTAATTATGTTTCTTTTTGCTCTTCTTCTCCCACAATGTCTACAGTTTCTTAATAAGATTACACCTTTATTATTTCTTTAAGTAACTTAGACTAGTTTGAAAGTCTTTTTCAGATTGTTCTACAAGGTTTATTTTCTCTGGAGTGAATTCACATTCTCATTATTGAATTTTTAATGACTTATTGAGGGAGGCCACACCCTTGGAGGAAGGTAACAACATGCCCAGTTATTTTCCCCACTTCCCCATATTGCTCAAGTCCTTCCAGCTAACAGTGATATCAGGAGTGAGGCAGAAAGGCAGTCCCCAAAGTGTACCCCAAAGCCACATCTTCTCTCACAAAGCTGGCCTTCACTGGTTGCCCTCTAGCAAGCAAGACAGACACCTGTTGTCACCATGAGCCAGTGGCTCCTCCTCTCAGTCACCACAGCTGTGACTCTGCCCCTATCCCCACTATCTCATCCAAGCTGCGTCTTCACCTGCCCCAGACACCTTTCTACCTGGCAGCCTTCCCCTAAGTTATAGTGCTCCTGGGTCTTGGCATGTCCAGAGAGCAGCAAGGCAGTGTGTGCCTTGCTTTCCTCTTTCTCCCTCCTTTGACTCTACTTTCTTTGCTGAATCTCTGTCCTCAGACCCTCATAATCATCTAGACCACATACCAGGTACGCAAGGCCATGGAGATCCATCCCTCAGGCTGAAGGATCTCTCTTCTCCTTTCCCACTTACCACTAATCCAGAGGCTCATCTCAGGCCCCACTTAGTCCCAAAAGACTTATGTTTCTTTGTTGCTGCCTTTTGCAAGTGGATTCAATGGGACCAGTGGCCAAGCTTCAAGCCAGGAGGCTGGCCTGGTCCACTATCTTGCTGGGTTTTTACTTCCATTTACCTGTGGGATCCAAGCATTCAGCTCCACTGATTATTTCTACATCACCAGCCCAGGATATTTGTGGCTTCAGTCTTATTCCCTGAATTCCTCACTTTAGGCCCTGGACAACTCCCACCCTCCATGCCTATCACCTCCTCACCAGTCTTCTACAACAGCCCCGCTTCCTGCCACTTATCTTTGCACCTGTTGGGGACCCCTTTTAAGACATGCATGGCAGCGCGAGGCCCAAGTGGATGTCTCTCCCTCGTTAACCCACTGTTCACGCTTGAGCACCATGCACTTGGTCACTGTGCAGAGACCCACTGTCTGTTTCTCTTTTGGAGACATCAGGGCCCTAGTCACAGCTATGTCCCTGGCACTCAGAATGGCTGGCTCAAGCAAGAAGAGGCCTCATATGTGACAAGGTATAGATGAGTGCTTGCCATTCTCCTATCGGGGACTACCAGGGAGACTTTCAGGGCCCTCCCAGAATCAGCCTCATTTTCACTCTCTGCTGCCTATTCAAGCCCTGTTCCTTAGCACATCAGATAAGATGACCCCCAAACCTAGCCCTCCTTGGCTGCCCTTTAGAAACAAGCTAGACACCAGCTGTCACCATGAGGCAGTTCTCCCTCCTCTCAGCTACCACGACTGATTCTGCCTCTCATTTCCACTTCTTCACTTGAGACCTGTCCTTACCTGACCCAGCCATCCCCGCATGTGTTCCCCTCTGGTCATTTGCCTATTCTTTTGGGGACGGGGGCCAGGAGAGGTCATGCAAATGTTTCCCTGTGCCTTCCTGCCTGGACACTGGGGTGGGCATTCAAGATGGAATCTGGAAATGGAAATGCACCAGCCTCAACCAGCTGCAGTGAGAAGAGTCTTCTGGGAGGAAGAAGGAAGATGTGGCTCCTGAATTCCAGGTGGCATTTCCTTAATGGAGAGGATCTTCCAGAGGCCAAGGGACTGAAAACAGCTCTGATCACTCAAGGAATCCTGTCTCTCCACATATCCGCCCATACTCCTGGGCTAGGATTTACACTGTGCTGGGTGCTGTTCAGATAGAGACAGATGCTTGGGCAAAGAAACAAAGAAGTTGTAACATTCAGGGAGTGACAAGGACACACCAGAGTGGGGACATTGGCAGGCCCAGGCAGGGTGGGCCATAAGGACCATGTTCCCTCTGAGCTACTGGTCTTCCTACTGAGACCTAAAGGGCAGCAGGAGCTTCTATGTGGTGGCCCAGGCAGTAGCATCCCACAGGCCCCAACTGACTGCATGCAGTAGGTTATAGAAGTGGAAGTTCTGTTCAGAAAGGTGGGTAGAGGCACCAACTGAGACTAGCACCTAAGCAGAGATACAGAAGTCAGGGTCCGGTCACGAGCTGGTGGCACTCAGGCACAATGGATGCCATAGCACATTGGGAGACTTTACTCAAGAGATGAGAAACCTGGCTTAGGGGCCTCCTAGAGGGGCTGGCCCACTCAGGCACAGGAAGTGTCCTAGTCATAGTGTGATGCATGAAGAGCACCCACCTAGGTATTCTGCATATTCATGGGACAGTGACAACTGCTAGCTGACAATAGTCATCATAGGAATGGCAACTGGGCACTGTCAAAGGCCACAGCAGAGCTACAGCCTCTAGGTGGCTAGGCTCATGTTCCTGAGACAGGAAAGGGAGGGCCAAGAGGTACCCAGGGGAGACTGTGATGACACTAAGGTCTGAAGGGCAGGACAGGGGGGCAGCCAAGCAGTCCAGGCTGAAGCAGGAATTTGTGACCATGACACAAAGACAGCATGTGTTTTTTGTGTATCACTGTAGTTCCTTATCATAGGAGGGCCTTGTTCAGAGTAGGCAAGCACTATACCCAAGCTATACCCACAAAGACAACACTGGAAGCCACAAGAGGAGTATGCGAGGGTGGAGAATGCTCTCAAGACAAGGGTCAGCCACAGTGTGGGTTTTGCAGGGACCTGAAGATGCCTCCTGGAGGGGCCACCTCTGTCTGGCAAGGCCAGCCTTGCTTGCCCTCCTGAACTACAGACACTGCCTCTGGGTATGGTGGACCCAGTCACCTGCCCCAGAGGCCTCTGAAGCAGTTGAGCTGCGCAACTGCCAGCCCTAGCAAGCTCTTTAGTGCCTGCAATTGATTCCCAGGCTGGGGTCTAATTGCTGGCCTGTTGCTGTGATCTCAGAAAAGGCTGCCACCGTAGGAGATCCAGAGTGCGCGCTTGCTGCCTTCCCAGATAAAATGAAGGAGTTTTTCTCTCTCCTCCTTTGAACGGTCAGCAGGCAGGAAACCAGCAATTATGCATCAAAGCACAGCGTTTATGCCGCAGGGACTGGTGGCAGAGGACTTACTCATGAGCCCAATCTCTAAGAGCTTTGTTGTGAGGGCCTGGGGTCATTAGCCCACCCCTTGCCAGTGCTACAGAGTGAGAGCACCTGCCTGGAAGCAAACAGCCCAGGGAGCTGTCTATTGCCAACAGCCCAGGAATCTGGAAGAGAAGGCTGAGGGTATTTCCCATCAGCCTCCTATGCCACCTCACCAGCATGGACACCTAGGGCCCAGTTCCTCCTGGAGCTCTCAAGAGGCAGCCTAGCCCCAGGGAACTGAGGAGCCCTGAGAGAGGCCAACTGGCCATCAAACATGGCAGACAATATGAAGTCGAAGAGGACAGGGCTCAGACCCGTTCTTACATTACACTGCCCCTTCCCCTGACTGTGCTGGATCAGGCCACAGCCCAACCTTCCCTTTTAGCACCAGTGTCATGTCACAGGACCCTCAAAGAAGGCAGCATCTTAACACAATCTCCACCATTAATAACTGCTTTAGTTATTAATGATTTAAAACATTCTCCAAAAGTCTCCTATTCGGAGGTGGGCCCTGATTGGAGAGGAGGAGTCCTAAGGAACTCAACATGGAGGGTGTCTTCCTGTTCTTGGTCCCTCCCTTCTTTCTCTGTTTCCTGGATACCATGGGTTGAGGTAAATTTTTGCTGCCACACTCTTCTGCCATTCTGTTTCTCCCTTGGAGTGAGCTGACCATGGGCTGAATCCAACAAAAACACAAACCAAATAAACCTCTTTTCCTTTAAATTTTGGATTTGGGGTATATTGTCCTAGCATTGAGAAAACATCAATTACAGTATCCCCTGAGTTCTTTGCCTCCCACCATCTGTTACCAGCTTGGGGGAAAAGGATGGGCATGGGGACCCAAGCTCTGAGGGTTAGGGTGCACTCTGAGGATAAGCACGTTTGGTCTCCCTCTGTGGAAATGCACCTACCCTGAACCTCTCCCCTGACTGCCTGAGCCCCTAGGCCAGTGGCTGAGTGGGGGCTGAGGACAGCCCAGGAATCATTTCAGGTGCTCCCAGCTCTCTCACCATCCCCTCAGCTGACTCTGGTCTCTTCCAGAAGCTCTTTGGTGATGGTCTTGTCTCCTGCTTGTATGGACAAGAATCTCTCAAAAGCCACGTGTTAAGGTGATGCTAATGGGAGGTGATGTTGCCTGGAAGTGGTGTTTAGGTCATTAGGCGACGCGCTTGAGGAAGTCAGTGGTATCCCAGCCCGTTCACACTCTCTTGTTTTCTGCCCGTGAGGTCCACAGCTTTGCTCTTACACACTGTCCCTATGACATGCTCCCTCACCACAGCTCCAAAAGCAAGAGTGCCAATCAGTCATGGACCAGAACCTCCAAAACTGTCAACCACAGTGAACCTACCCTCCTTGTAAATCAATCATCTCAGATATTTGTTATAACAAATCTGATGACACCCCTTCCCTTTGGACCCTGACTTTGAACCAGATACTGACTCCAGGATAAGCATTCCTGAACAAAGCTCATCCAGTGCCCTTGGGGTCCAGGACACATTGGGCTTGGCTGGCACACAGCACACAGAGCAGCAGGCACCACCTCCACTTCTGACCCCCACAACTAAGCAAGCGCCTGCCCCTTGCTGTGTCCTGTCATCCCCTCCATGTAACAGGAGCCGAGGGTAAGATGCGCATCCACCCATGAAATCCCCCTCTTCCTCACCACCACTTCCACAGCAAAAGCTAACAATGCAGGAGTTCCCACCCATATAGCCAAGTAGGGGTGGAATGAGCTTGACCTGGCCCTGAAACTTCAAAGCTAGGCTCTCAGCCATCAGCCAGACACTTTCGGGCCCCAGACCCAGGGGTCCCCTGCCACCCAAGCTATCTCTTAGAACATGAACAGCTCTGTATTCACAGCAGAAGGATTGGATTCTGTGGCCATGCCCTCCCACTAATTTTCTCAGTCTGGGATTCAGTAGTCACTGCAGACTTTCTGTTACCTTCTTGCACTTGCCAAATGCTCTGTATTGAGCTGAGTGGCCTCAAGCCATCTCACTAACCTTTGAGTGCCCTTCTCCCAGTGAAGTGGGGATTAACACCCATAGGGTTATTATGAATGTTAATTGAAGCACACATGTGTAAAACACCTAATAATGTTATGAATTGCTATACCATTTGGTTACTGCCAAGACAGGGCCACTAAGCTTCTGCTGAGTTCCAGGGATACGCACAGTCCATTCATCCTGGAGACCCTATCAGAGCACTTGTGATTGGCTACCATCCCTAGGCACTGGGACTGAGCTGCATGTAGTGAGTAGTAACAGTTCCAGAGCCACACAGTGAGAGGACCTGGGCGTGGCCCCAGAACAGCTCCATCCAGGACTTTGTGCTTGCAGACACAGTCACATGCTTTTCTCCTGTCCAGAAGTGGTATCATGTCCTACAGGTGCCTCATCAAGGGGTTGACACATTGGTCAGGGACTGGGACAGAAAAGACCAGCTAGGAACCAGAGCATCCTGTGGGCTGCAGTGTGGGATGTGAGTGTGGCTTTAGTTCTTTTCATTTGTTTGTTTGGGGCTGGAAATGGAACCCAGGGCCTCTCTTCATGCTGTTCCACACTCACCCACTCATCCCAGCCTGGAGTACCCTTGATTCTTCCCACACAGGAGTTCCCATGGGCTCTGACTTCCTCTTCACACAGTGCTTGACTCCTAGTTTCCAGATTCTCTATTGGATTTGCTGAGAACTTGAAGCTGAGAACTTGAAGAATCCAGCAAAAGCTCCAGTGCCTCCCGTACAGTCCATGTCTGAGCACTGGCTAATCACCACCAGCTGGACACTGCCCACATCAGAAACACCAGTGATCTAGGCCAGTCCTTTACCTGGAGTAAAAGTGTCCTGAAGAACAAGATTCAAGCTGGACATGATGGCACATGCCTCTGACCCTGGCATTCTGAGAAACTGGGGTAAGAGGAGCACAAGTTCAAGCTCAGCCTGAGCAAATTAGCAACTGAGTAAGACCTTTCTGAAAATAAAAAATAAGAGTGAAGAGGTAGCTCAGAGCAAAAGCCCTGGGTTCAGTTTCCTGTCCTAAAGATAAAGAAAAAATATGAGATCCATCAGGAATATGGTCTACAAGGATGAGACCAGGAAACTGGCGAGAGGGCTGTTGTGGGTTGGAGTGACTAAGGCACTGAGGATCACAGCAGGGAGAGTGTCATAAAGTATTTACCCTCCCTTTGGAGAGGAAGGAAGGACCCAGGCTTCAGGTTCAGCTTGTTCTCTGGTTTCTTGAAGGTTTCCCTGAACTCTGGTGGCCAGTGAGACTGGGAATCCACCAGGCTACTTGGGTCCTGCAGACACCCAAGCAGGAGAGGCAGGGAAAGTGATCAGTGGCTGCCTAGCAGTACTAACCATCCCACTGGCTTGGCATCTCCACTACTGGCCTGTCCTCTCTGCTCTCATTCACTCTGCACACCCACCATAATTGAGGCCTCTGAGGAAATCTCTGGCCACCTGCCCACAGTTTCCTATACCCCAGCCTGAGGACAGCTTACCCAGGCTCCTTTGTTCTCTGGACAAGTACATGATACCTTACTGATCTCTACTCACATAGCAGATTCTGGGGAGACTCTGTAGAGGTTTTGTCCCAACAGAGATGAGGGTGTTCTTGAGCTTGGTGGGGCCCAGGGGGTTAGAACTGTTAGGGAAGAAACAGGTGGACCCTGCACCACCCTTCTGGGGTCATCACCTCTGCACCGCACACCCTGTATCAACCTGAGATGAGCAGCCTGGGTCAACCACAATGTCTAGCATGCAGCAGGTGGCCCTCACGGGGTGCCGTGTGGGAGAGAGATGCTGTCCACCCACGAGGAAGTGAACCTACCCCTTCCTTCCCCATGGGCTGTAGAGATCTGTGGGCAGGAATCAAGGCCCCGGGAGAGATGGACAAAGTGAGAATGAGGCTGAAGTGATCATGGCCCAGAATGCTTGTCCTAGGCACTGAGAACCATATCTGGCCCCATTTCTGGGTTCCATATCTGTGAGGTCAGAGCTCCATGCTGCTTTAAACAGCTGGTTGATGTCACATCAGTGCCCAAGAACCACACATCCTGCCATACACTTAACTCCTATTCCCTCTCCCAGCCCTGGCCAAGTCTAGGCCAGGTAAGGGAACACTCAGAATAGGCCAGGTAAGGGAACACTCAGTCAGGCAAGGATGATAGCCTGCCTGGAGGCGGAATGTGGAGAATGCCATGTGCAGACCAGAGGTCCATGGGCATATCCCCAACTGCCACCCCAGGACAACGGGCCAGCCTGCCTAGCCTTAACCTGATGCTTCCAGCTTATGGGGAGATGATAGGGTTTTTAACTTCACAGGGCAACATTCAGAGTTGCACCTTAAAATACATGGGACCCTGCTATGAAAGCAAACATTTGTGACTAGGGTGAGATTAGAAAGATGTAACCTTGGATTGAGGACACCAGACCACTACTGTTGAGACTCCTACAGATGCACTACTTTCCTGAGGAACTTGGCTAGCCTGCAAAACCTGAGATCCCGCAACATACCTGATTCCAGAGTTCCTGAGGTGGGATCCCTGTCCGCCCTCTGCCTGGCCCCAGTGTCTGGCACTGGGTATTTGAGTTGGCAGTGATGCTGAACTGCATGAGCCCAGGTGCTGATCATGGCTTTGTAACATGGGTGAGGAGCAAGCTGGATGTAGCAGTGGTAACAGTGATGTGGCGGTATTCATGGCTGGGCAGGGGTACTTCCTTTCAGGCCACG
Organism: Dolichotis patagonum; assembly: GCA_004027295.1. Classification (NCBI taxonomy): domain Eukaryota; kingdom Metazoa; phylum Chordata; class Mammalia; order Rodentia; family Caviidae; genus Dolichotis; species Dolichotis patagonum. The sequence continues at coordinate 12,625 of PVJX010026476.1, read as the reverse complement.
GTAACCTCCTACTTTGCACGTGGTGGCTGTGAGGACGGAGCAGCTGGTAGCCACGTGGAACGCATAGCAACACAATGCTTTCTGGAGCCCTGGGCCCTGTGATGTCTGCTGAACACCCAGAGAAGCTGTTCTACTGGGGTCCTGTGGTCATTCAGAGTCGCCCACCTCAGACCCTGCAGCTCCTTGAAGGTCTGTTTGTGAGCTAAGGCAGTCAGTCACAATGGAGGAGAGCAATGGAGTAAGGGCACCCATGATGCTCTCTGCCTTGGTGTCTCTCAGATCTGAAGACAAGCACAGTTAAAAATAGGGATGAGTCAAGAATTTTCCTTCCCCCGCAGCAGAGCCTCGTGGCCAGATGGCGCCATCTCTGATGGGTAGGGCCTCTCGCAGCTCCTCCCGCGCCTCGTCCCAGCAACATGCAGCTTCTCTTGGCATTATTTTTTATAAAGGTTATTTTTAGTGTTCTTGGAAAGATCTGATTCCAGACATGAAGAATGAGCGGGCCCCCATTTGCTCACTCTCTCCACATTTTGGAGCTGCACAGTCCAGCGGGGGACGAGGGCCACAGGTGGCTGTTGAAACGTAAAGAGAGCAGAAGTGAGTAGCAGTCCATGTCACTTGAACCCATGCCGAATGCTCTGCTGCTACCTGCAGCCTGTGCCACTGTGAGGACAGCTCAGACACAGAGCCTCACCATTGTGGAGGGAGTGAACTCTGGACAGTCCTTCCTCAAGGACCTCAGCATCCTGAAGATTCAGAATGAGCCCAGGGCCCTCTGTCCAAGCTGTCCTATTGTGTCTGACATCAGTCCTGGGAGCAGAGCCTCAATTGCTTTTTCCCAGTTCCCAACAGCTCGGGGGAATTTTCCAGGGTCTGCCAATACCAATGCCACCCAGTCTCTTTAGCTCATCTTCATAGTGAATCATCTTAGTTTTGACTAAACTCCTAGGCCACTTGCTCATTTACTCTGACCCCAATTATTTTCCAACCAACTGCTGAGGTTCTAGACTGTACCAGCTGTAGGATTCAAGATGGAGTGGGGTGACACTGGGGCCAAGGGAAAGTGACCAACCTTGGGAAAAACTGAGGGTGAGCTGGGGAGATGAGTAGAACCCAAGTAGAGTGTGTGGGCTGCTGAGAGCAGGCCTAGGCCAAGGAGCAGGAGTCTGTTAGTAAACCTCACGAACACCACTGAGCCCTAAACTTGGAGGCCCTTGCCATGTGACACCCACTGTTCCTTGGTCCTTGTAACACAGGTCCTTCTCTAGGACCAGAAACAAAAGGTGACTCAGACATACCCTCCATACTCAGCCTGGCCCAGGATGGGTAAGACAGCACCTCTTGGAATTACCAACTGAATGTGAGTTTGACCTGGTGTCCTCACATAACACTGCATGTCACCAATCTTCGGGAACTCTTCAAGATGGACATCACATTAGTCACCTGCTGTCCAAACTGCACAACTCAATTTCAGTCTCGCCCTATCTTGCAGGCTCTGTGGGAAGCATCTGGGCTTGGTTAGTAAGTCCTCAGCACTGGTATAACTAGGCCATGGTCCAGGCCATGGCCATTTGAGGCTCCACCAAGGCGGCTTCATCCAGGCCCTCACATGGCCATGGGCAGGATTCAGTGCCTCATTGTCTCCTGCACTTCATCCTCCATCCTTTACTGTCCACCTCTTCACAGATATCACTACAAGCCAGCTTTATCACATCGAGCAATCCACAGAATAACATGGAGGTGAGTAAAACCAAGTCATGGTCCTTTATCACCCAACCCCAGAGGCACCATCCCTTTACTTTGGTAGACTTTTATCAGAAGTGAGTTATGGATCCACCCATCCCCACAAGGACATGAATACCAAGAAGGGCACCACTGAAATCACACCAGAAGCTAATGGACATAGACATCATCCATCTTCACTTCAAGCATAGAGAAACTGAGGTCCAGAGCTGTATGGCCCATCACTGCTGATTTGGGATAGGATTCAGTCCAGTGCTATTTGTTCCTTCCAGATATTTGAGAGACTGTCAGCTTGAGCTGTCACTCCCAAAGCACAGATCCCAGCTTAAAATGAGACATGACATCCTTTGGTGCACACAGGCCTGGGCAAAGTGGAAAAGACTTCATAAATATGCAAATCTCTTCGTCCGCTTCCCCAAGGAGGGCAGCCCACCGCTGCCTCGCCCCATCCCTGTCCCTTCAGCAGCGCCTTAAGAGGATCAGCAATGAGCTTTTTAATGAAGTTGGAGTTGAATGAGGAATATAATCCAGCCGACATGAGGTGACATCCCCCATGTCTCTGATTGCAGCCTGCCTTGCCCCTGGGCTGGTGACACAGGCTCAGGGCTGCAAGTCTCTGCCCATGGTCCCTGGGGAGGGCCTTGTCTCAGCACTGTGTCCCCCAGTAGGCATGCTGGGAATGCCCCAGTCCATTTGCTGAGTGGACAGATGAGAAGCGGGAGGCCTGAGGTTGGGTCTTGATACAGCAAAGGACAAACAGCAGCTCCAAGGCTAAACTGGACCTGGGTCAGTGACCACTCTTTGCCCTTTCCCTGACAAGTATGCCATGACTCAATGGCAGTGCACTCTCTGAAAGAAGATGGTCCACAATCCAAAGGCTGCTACTAAGCTTGCTTATATGTACTGTCTTCTTTAATCTCACCACCACCACTGTGGATGGCATGGCAGGAAGGACTGCCCATCCAGCCACCAAGGACATGAGGCAAGTGTGCGAGGCTAATGCTGGCTTTGCCCATCTCTGGACTGTGAGTCCAGGGCTTGAAGATGATTAGGATCACCTAGACAATGAAAGTCACATTCTCTAGTGGGGGCCAATACCTTGAACTCCAGCCCTGAATCACTGTTGCTGCCCATCCACCACCTTCAAACCTCGCTCCTCTGCCCAGCTCCTCCTACCCAGAAAAGCATGCCATTAGCTGGGTCCTACTCAGCACCTGAGGTTTGCTTTTTCTATTCACTCATCTACATTCTCCACTATCTGACTAGAGTCAGTTCTGATCCTTGCAAAGACTGGCTGCCCCAGCTGTCACCATCCACTTTCTGCCCTTCTGTAGCCAAGGTACACACTAACTACTCTATGTTGGGCCCTTCTCCCCCTGCCTCTTGCAGGCTGCCTCACTGTCCCCCAATGTATGCACTGAATGAGGACAGAGAAGATTGCAAACTCACAGCATGGCTTGTGGGTCTCCCTCCTGGAGGTAGCAGGAGGTTAGTGCACCCCTGGCTTGAGTAGAGAAGGCGCCAAGCTCTAGACATAGGCTCTAGAAGCTCTACAAATTAAGGTGCAACAAAATAAGTTTCCGTTCAAGCACTCTAGACCCTAGATGTGGCTGCAGTGAACAGAGCAGGGTCCGTGATCCATAGATTGTGGGTGAGATATGACAGCCAAAGCTCAGACCCTCTATCTGCACCTTTGGCTCGTGCTCTTATTTTTTGCTCAGTAAATATTTACCAAACACCTACTTTATGTAGGGTGCTGGAAAGGGAGAGGCAGAAAGTACAGACAGCCTGGGTCCTCTACCCACCCCTGCTAGAATGCACCCTGCAGACTGGGGAACAATGTCTTGACCTCAGCCCATGGCAAGCACTCTGGGCCCATCCCAAGCATATTTCCTGCATGATATTAGAACTATAGCAGCTCCTGAATGCCACTCCTCCTTGCAATGAGATCTCAAGCAGGGACAGTGAGGCTAGGAGACACCTCCTGCTTCTAGAACTTGCCAGCTCAAATGGCTGAGGTTCAGGGTTCCATGGCTAGTTTTGGGGGCCCTACACAGGATGAGGTCTGAGCTCTGCTGCTCCATGTGGACAGTACAACTGGGGTCAGGCATGAGGTTTGGATCAATTTCTCATCCTACAGGATGGAGTAATAACACCTACCCTGAAAATTTCAGTGTAAATTAAATGAGATAATATATGCAAAGAAAGTACAGCTGTGTGGTCACAGATGCTGAGCTAAGAGTATCTAAAATGAAACTCTATTTGCCTTGGTTTCCTGGTTGGAAAAATGAGACATTGTGTTCCTGCTTTGCCTAAGCCCTGAGATGGTAGGCCGCAGGGGGCCTTGCAACCGGGATTCCAAAGAAAGGAGCCAGCATCCCCCACTAGGCCCACAAAGCTCCCTACCTCTCATTGGCTCTCCCTGGGTCACATACCCATCTCTCCACCAATCTACATGGTCATGGGAATATGATGCTGTGATTGGATGAGGCCTGGGTCACATGTTCCAGTATGGGTTTAATTTTTCCTGAATCCCAGCGCTTAGGAGGGGAACAGGAGGGACTGGTGGGTGCCTCAAGTATAACATTCCCACAACTGCCAGAGCCCCAGAGGAGCACGCCTGGCTCCACAGGTGCCTAAATGCCTCACACTGTAGCTGACTTCCAAGGCTGCCGGCCCACACACTTATGCCCCTCCTTTCTAGTCCATCCTTGGGACTAAACTGGGGTGTACTTCATGTGGGGTGAGGGAAATAGCCAAGAGCTTAATGGTCCCCAGCTCCTGCTGAGTGAAGCTTGCTCAAGAGAACACGGAGATCAGAAAGAAAGGAACTCATCCAAGGTCAAGCAGTGAGCTAGCATCAGAAGGCAAAACTAGATTCTCTCCGCTGTCCCAGAGATCTAGAAGTCTAGCCAGGCTGGACTTCCTCAGCATTAGTTTTGGGCTGAAGGAATGAGACTGTCGCTGCCCCACAGGGTTACCGCCCACTGCCTACCACAGCCTGAATACCTCTGAGGGTAGGAACCTGCGCACAGTACGACCCTGCGAGTGAAGGTTTGAGAAGCTGCAGTGCAGGTGGGAGGAAATATGTGAGTCATTCCTTGAGGAAACAGTGCAGAGCTGGAGGAGGAGGAAAGGAAGGAAGCGGAGAACAGGAGAGGGACTCGGAGGAAGAGGAGAAGTAGGGTGAGGGGACTTGAAGCCCCACCTCTAATGCTGCAGAGGCCTGGGGAGTACCGGGGCTTCTTCAAAGTCACACTCAGGGGGCCCCTCTCACTTGGGCTTCAACTGGCTGAGCTGGGCCTTGGCTTCCAGGTGGATGGAGTAGAGCAAGCAGTGGGGGGGGCATCAAAGGACTGGGAAATGGAGTGAGTGCTCCAGGTGAGGGCACAGGGGCATTCCACTAGCAGGACCACAGGTTTCTGCATCCCTGAATGGCCCGGTGACTGACAACAGATCACGAGGTCACAAAACCATCTGCACACCTGCAACTGCCTCACTGCGCATTTGGCAGCAAAATGATACCTGTTTCCCTTCAAACAAATTGGTAAACTGAGGCTTCCTGAGGCTTGGTCACTTGCTTCAATATAAAGATGCTCCCAAATCAGGTTAATGTCCAGTCTGCCTTAAATGTACTCAGAATTAACTGGTTTTCCACAATTATTATTCCTGGCCAAGAATCATCCAGGTAGGTTTGATACAGTGGTTGGTCTCAAGCCTAGAGTCCCTAGGGAACTCACACTGAGTGTTTGGGGGTGGGGCTGTTTCTAAGAGAATAACTTCATGGGGGCCAGGGAAGCAGCTGAGGATCATTCCCTCACCCTGAAAGCCATGCTCTTCCTAATCACATGCAAGACAGAGATCGTGTCCCAACTAAGCAAGAACTGACCACCCAGAAATGATGGGGCCCTGCTGAACCAGAAAGTGCAGGCAGATTTGATGGACCTGGGCCCTGGAGGCTGGGAGAATGCGGCAGCTAGGAAGCAGTGAAGCCCTGGGCAGAACTGAGGGCCTGTCCTGCTCCAGCCTGCCTTGTCCTCTACCACCAGGAGTGGGTGCTGCTTGGTGTGGTGGGTGGAGGACAGCAGAGACCACATGGCCCACCATCCTCCAAAGTAAGGTAGGGTGGCCAAGGACCCACGTACTCTCTCATTCTCCAAGGAAGCTGAGCACCTCTGGAATGCATTTCCCTCCCCCTCCCCCCTCTTCCATCACCACAGCCTGGTATTGCTGGCTGCCACCCCCTGTCCTCCCAGGGCTCCTGAGAATGGCTCTCAGGCAAAGGCCAAAGAAGATGAGCACCAATCCTACACATAGTGACCGGCAGCACAACCTTCTGCTCCAGCCCGGGTTTGGGACCACTCACCAGTGAAGAGTGGGTGGCTGACCAAGGAGCTTAATGGCTTGCTCCACAGTGACACTGCTTAGATGATCAGAGACGGGCTCCACAAGGCAACCTTATCCTGAAAGAGCCCTTTGGGACTGGACCCTGGCAATGCAGCCAATCTCTTTGACAGCTACTAGACCTTCCAGGGACTGCTTCATTCTCCATCTTCACGGGCCCCAACATGGGGCACTTCCTCTCCCTCCTCCATGCTCCATACTCTTCTCCATCTAGCACACCAAGCTGGGAGACCTGTCCAGAGGCCAGTGCTGTCATCAGCCAGCAAGTGTTAATGAGCACCTGCTACCTGGCAGGTGTTGTCACACTCAGGGCGCAGAGGAGGACACAGCAGAGTGTGCCCCATCCTGATGCAGAGCATACCAGGGGCAGAGAGGTGCAGCCAAGGCGAGCGCAGTAGCTGGGTTTGGGGGCACTATATAGATTTACCAGTAACGTGTGGGTGGGTGGATCTGATCTGACCTTTTGTTCTTTTAAAAGATGACATGATCAGCAAAGGGACTAGAAGGATAAAGATTGGGCAGGGAGTCAGGGTTTATTGTTGTCCCTCCAAGACAATGGTGGCTAGAGTCTGGAGTAGAGGCAGCTGGAAACAGAGAAGCAGGCACTGGAGAGAAAGTCCTGGAGAGAAGGTGGCAAGAAGTGGCGGTGGTTGAAGTGGAGGGGAGCAGGGAAAGGGGCAGGAAGGGTGGGCATCTCTGGCTTGATCAGGCTGGGACTGAGCTGCACTCTGGTGGTGAGATCCCTCAAGGAGCTGGCTGGGCTGGCGACCAGAGCACTGAAAGTGCTAGAAAGTTGGCATCTCAGGTTTCACATCTGGAGAAGCCCATTCTGCATCCCAAGAGCTGAAGTTTACCTTGTAGACAGTTGTGAGCACCCAATTCTGCAGTTCTGTTCACCAACTCAACAGATACACATTCTATGATATCCACCCTGCTGAGCACTCCTTTGAGCCCACAAAAGTTTGGTCTGCCACAGATGTCCTCAGCTGTTCCTGAGGTGGAACTCAGCCCCTCCAGCCAGTGCCCTCTGCAGACAGCCCAGGCCCAACATAGGCCTTCGTGGGCAAAAGCCAATCTTCAGGTCAGAGCCAAGTCTTTGAGCAGGACCAGGGCCCAGTCCCTCCATGATGCCGGTGGTCATTAAGCCCTTTACCCCATCACTGTAGGTCTCATGCCCCACCACCCCAGGCCCAGGAGGAAATCAGACTGTCAAGGACTTGAAAGGCACTTTGTAAACTCTAAATGAATGTTACAACCTTAACCAGTTGTGTTTGTACGTGCACATGCCTCAGACCAATTGTGTGGATCTTCTGGCATCTTAACAGGCAGAAGTCATGGAGCTGTTTCCTAGGCCCGGGGAGCAGAGTTCAGGGGAAGTGTGTCCTCTCAAGGTCAAATGTAGAGGGAGGCAGGGCTGTCACCCACTGCCTGCTAGCCCCTGGCAGCACCTGCTGCCCAGCGGCAGCTATCCAGAGCCTCCCTCTGGACCAGCCCGGAGGGCCCTCTCCCTTTTCACAACCTGTGTAATTGGCAGGGCAAGCACAAACACTTTGTTCGCATGCTGGGAAGTGGAACATTTTCTAATCTGTCAGGCACATTCTCCCTTTCTTCTTTTACATTTTTTCTCCTAACAGGAAAAGACTTTGCATTTGGAATCCTTCCGATGCAGATGTGTGAAGACTCTGGTAGTGACATCTCAGGGACTGAGCATCTTCTATTGATTGGAAAAACACACAGCCCAGCGCGTTTGCATATCACAAGCAGCATTTTTCAGGGTTTGGCCAGGCGCAAAGCCAGCCGCGAGGCCTCAGCGCCCCCTGTGAGCTAGAGATGGTACTGCGCATAGAGAGGCCGGGGGAGAGGACTGAGGCAGTTCCCTGGGGACATGCGGAGGCTTTGGGAAGACCCTTCACAGCACACTGCCCCTACTTGTGAGCTGTGGGGGGAATCTGCCAGTCATGCTGGGCAAATCAATTCACTTCCTTGGTCTCCACATCTCTGCCTGTAAAATTGGGGTATGGCCTGTGTGCACCCTAAGGCCCCTTTGAATTAACTATGTGGCTGGCGAGCCACAAACCCTCCTAGTGCTTTTTGCCTTTGGTGAGTAAGAGCTCTTGTATGCAGAGCTGATCATAAGACATGCAATGGTCTTGCTGCCCGTGACAGATGGACAGGAAAGACCAAGGCATCAGGGACAAAGAAAGTCCCTAGCACAGCGGTTTGGCCCTGCCATATCTTGGTACATCCAACCTCACTGTTCAGACTAGGCTCCTTGGCCATGAGTCGCAACCTTCCCCTGAATCTGCCTCTGCACCCAGAACGTCATACCAGCCACCTGCCACGGTCTTCTTTCCTGTCATTCGCCATCTTTGGAAGAGCTAGAATAAGACCTGGGTACACTGACCTCAGGGCCAGAAAGGCCCTGAGACACAGGGAACTGGAGATGAGGCTGGGCTTGGTTGGAATGTGGAGTTCTCCAAGATTGGAGGAGGAGAATGACCAGGGCAAGTGACAGGGAGAGTTGAGACTGTTCCCAAGAAGGGGGTAATCAGGTAATCTGTCTCTGGTAATCGGGACTCATTACTCACCCAGCTTCTCTGTCCCTCCCTCGCCTTCAGCAGCCTGTGGAGTCACTAGTGCCAATGGACCTAGGATTGAGCACTGGATAAGGAGTCTGTCCCATTGGCTGCCATGTCCTCCTGGGCCCCCTACACACTCCAAAGTCCTGGGTAAACCAACTGCTCCTTTTAATGCTGCAGTCTTCAAAGCTATGAAGTGGAGCTAATAATGTGTATATGGAAACCGATGGTGGTAGATGGTGTTAACCACTGTCTTCCAAGGCCCAGTGTCTCTGAACCCCACTTTGTCTTCCACTCCTGGTATCCATGAACTCATCTCCTGACATCCTTTTTCACGAGGAAACCAGAGAGAGGCCACAGGATGCAGGGCAGGTAGAGAATGCACCCTGACCACCCACACCCACACTGTACAGCACACAAACGCTAGTGGACACTCCTGCAGGTGGTGTTTCCTGCTTATCTCTCAAGGCCAGGCTCAAATGGTACCAGTCCTATATGTCCTTCTAAATGGCTTCTCAGCAGAATAAACAAAGAAAGCCAGTGTGGTTCCCCTTTTTCCGTCCTGCTTGCACAGGGCAGAAAGAGTAAGCCAAGTACCAGGGACCCAGTGACCCAGCCTGGCCAGGTTAAGTCTGGGAAAGGCTGAGGACCAGCCAGGATGAAGGGTATCCAGTTCTCCTGTGGGTGACATTTATGAGCAAGGCCAGGGACAGAGGGGGATCAAGATTCAGGACTTACTGGGGTCCCAGCCAGCAAAGCCCAGCAGAATAAACCTAGCCCTTATGCTCAGGAGCTTGCAGGTGAACCTAGTCGGCCACCCCTGGGGCCAGAATAGGACGGGCTTACCGGGAGATGGAGGACGCTGGGGAGGCAGGAACTCAGGCCAGGACAGCCTGCAGGGGTACGAAGAGGAGGATCCAAGCAGGAGAGAGAGAGGAAATGTCAACCTGCACTCCCCACATTTGAGGGTGCAGCCGTGCCATGTCTCCATGGAGAAGGGACATAATTAAGAACCCCCAAGAGGATTATCCAAGGCAGTATGAGCAGATGGACCCACCACCAGCTGGCACACATCTGGAAGGAACAGCTGTGTCCTGAGGGCCTCAGAGGTTCTCATCAGTAGTAGGGGACCTCTGGAGTTGCCTTAGCAGGACAGCTCTTGACGTAGAGAGGTAAATGTTCTCATGTAATTCCCCAGGGTATGGGTACCTAGGAGGAGGGCACCCCAATACCCTGGCAATACCATTGATGCCAGTGGGTTTATCAGGAGGTACATGGGAAGGATCCACACCTGGTTTCTACCCACTCCGTTGCTGTTCCACAGGCAGTCTGATCACAGCACTGCTATACTCTTGGTCCCGCCAGGTCCCACAACCATTCTGCAGGTCAGGCTGGGAACATAAGGAGGGACCCATCTTACAGATCAGGAAACTAAGGCTAATACCTGAGGCTTCAGCAGGTAGGTAGACTCACAGCAGGTCTAGCCAAGGTGGTTCAGTCCCAGGGGGATGTCAAGGAAACTGAGGCAAGATGTAGGCACTTTACAAGATTTGGTGTATCTCCTATCTCATCCAGGAGTCCACATTCTTATGCTTGGAGCCCAGGTTGGTTCTCAACCCTCAGAGCCCAGGTTGGTCCATCTCGCTGATATGGAGCCTACAGGGTCCTAAGCACATATACCCTTTGCCTGGACTGGTTTAGTGCTCACTGAGTCTAGCAAGTGACCTCAGACCCACCCACCAGGCCCAAAGGCCTCCCTCCCTCCTCTCCTCCACCCAGCCCTTCCCCGAGCACAGGCCTATGCTTCTAAAAACTCCAAGATAACTTGAAGCAACAAATAGCCCTCTAAACAAGACAGGTGCTGTCTCCTGGAGGATGGGAACAGCAGTGAAGAGACGCCATCCCCTCCCTCTGCAGTTACAGCAAATCAGGGCTGAACGCACTGGTTTATTAAAAGTCATCTGTCTGCACTCTGGCTGAGTTAGGAGCGTCCCTTGTGCCTCTGGAAGTTAATGTAAGCAACTCTGCCCTCTGCTTCACAGCCCCCTCCTTCTCTGAGCCAGCAGCTGTTACCCCTGCTATGGCAACATGGTGACTCCCTGGAGCACAAGCTTGAGTCTCCACCCACCCTCTGGGACTGCACTGAACTGCATAGGGAACAGACGTGCCTTGAAGGAGAAAAGCCAAGAGGGCTTTGGTGGACAGAAGCGGCCCTGAGCTGTACTAAGGGACGCATTGTGCCTGGACTCTGCAGGTCACCGATGGGGACCAATTGGCTAGAGGAGTTAGGAATGGAGAAGACCTTTCAGTTGCTAAAGCATGGGGAGGCGAAACAATCCGAGCAGAGGCACATAGCTTCTTACAGGCATTTCCCCCCACAGTCTCTAAGCGCTGTCCTTGGCTAGATGACATGCCAAGGTGTCTGCAGCTGTGCCTGGCCAAGCGGACGGCCAGCAGTTCATGCACCAATGGGGTGTGAGTCAGCCTAGGGGCTGAAGGTGGGGCAAGACCTCTCTGACCACACCCTCTGCCTATTGGGCGACCCCAATTCCCCTGGGGTTAGGAAACTCTGAGCCCTCTGCTGTCCCGAGTCTGGCGAACAGCTCATACTGGACCATGGAGTCACCATCCTTGCTGTTTCTTCTCCTAGGACACAGCACCAGCCCGAGGACACAGGCCTGCCCTCCTCCAAGATTTTCTGTGCTACCTTCAAGGCAGTGGGCTGGCATCATGCCCCTCCCATACCCTCACCTTATTAAACCATTGAGGATCTAATAAGCCACCATGCAACGCGCCGTGCCGAGAGCTTTAATTTCCACACTGACATTTCAAGTGAGACCACAGTGTCCAGGCTGGCCACAGCACATGGAGCTCCCAAAAGTCCCAGTCATATGGGCTTGGGTCACCATGTGCTCTGCCCCATGGTGCATATGAAGACACTGAAGCCCAGACAGGAGCTGTGATTTTACTCCAGGCTCATGTCAGGTGTGCACTTGCTCAGCACAACAAACATAGGAAGTCCCCTTCTGCTGCTTGTGCCTTAGCAGGTGACAAAATGCCTGTGAAACATGTTCAGCTGAGGTTTGGGCTTTCTCCTTCCACATCCATCACTCACTATGGCAGGTGCAGCAGGGGCTTCAGAAGCCCAAGAGCAAGGCCAAACCACCCTCCACTCCCTGGTAAGGCTGGTGGGGACTGTTGGTGTGGACACCACAGGGTAGAATGTCTCGGGCCAGGGTGGCCCCGCAGCCTCACAGGAGGAAGCAGTGGTGAGTGCTTTAAAGCCCTGGGCCTCACCGACTCTTCCAATCTTAAGGCAGGGGTCCCTGCAAGGAGTGTAAGGATATCAGCTGAGTGAGGATTTCCCGGGGGTCTGTGACTGTCAGGAAGAAACCTGGGCCCATAGGTAGTGAGCAGTAGACAGTGAAGGCTCCGGCCACAGTGAGACCTTTCGGTATCCAGGCCTCTCTGCTCCCCATGCACTCTGCAGCCCATGCACGGGGACTGGCTGATGAACATGGCTCCTGAGAGCCCACTCTGATGATGGTAATTAGGTCACGCTTATGTGATGCCAGGGGAGTTTAGCATCTGTCCTCTCAGACCTGATCCCCAGGGGGCAGGCAAGCACCCATCTGCCTTGCTCTCAACTGCAGCCCCCTTGCTCACCACTTGCCTGGCCCAGAGGACATCTTCGGGGAGGACAGCAGCAGAGGCTCCAGAGGCATGTCAGGCACAGCCCAGCTTTATAAGCAAGCAGTGTTTCCAAGCAACAGGGTCACATCCCGTCTGTACACGGGACCTATATGCGCAGACACACGTGCACACTCACTCGTGCTATCAGGCCATGATGCTGAGGACTCCAGCTCAATCCCCAGTGATGCAAAAATCCAAGGTCTGAC